>JALHBU010000053.1:0-255869 GCA_024340005.1 Tolypocladium tropicale | reverse complement strand
CCCCCCCCCCCCCTCTCTATCTGGCTTGTTTTCGCGGTTATTTTCCAACCATACGCGTTGGCATTCATTGGCAACCTTCGTTGCCTTATACCACATTTTGAAACGTCATAAACGCCCGATCAATACTTCTTGGACCGCAAAATAATATCTTGCAGTGGCTTCAAATACTATTCAGCAAAAGAAGCGACTGGCCTTGTGCTGCGATGGAACATCGAAAGATGGTATCAGCACGAACAATCCTTTGACTGATCTCTTTCACCTAGCATAGGTGACCCGAGCTTGCGTACCCTCGGCGCGGGCCGCTTGACATGCCAACGCCATTTCCCTTCCAATTAAAGACGTGACCGCAGCGCGACTTGATGCATCCAAGCTGCACCTGGATACGACGCGCGATGGGGTTCTCAACGAGCCAGGGGTATTTTGCGACAAACAGCTTATCCTTGCCATTACAGCGACCCCAACAAACCATTTGTAGCGAGGGCGGCTACGATATGGGCAGGCCCCCATGAGAGTTTCCTGTACTACCACGGCTGGCTCAGCCGGGTGCTTGTCATCACAATATTGAGCGTACTTGCATGATGGCTGGCGTTCAGCGCGGGCTCAACTGGCAATTGCTGCCGCCATCCAGCGCTCCAAACATCAGCGATTGGACAACTGACGCGGCGGTTGGCATCCCCGCTGGCCGAGGCACGTTTCATTGGTGCATGTACGGAGTATCAACGTCCGATATGACGAGAATATTTATGAACAGTATTGGATCGACAGTATTGACGTCCATTTGGTAACACAAATCCGACCTTTGCTTTTGAACGGCGGCTCCCGTGGATCAGCGCCATCCGGTCTACTTATTTCGCGGATATTTCCCAATCCTCAACCTTGGAACTTATCGGTGGCCTTCTTTGTCTCATTACCGAATTTTGAAACGGTCGTTGACGCCCTACATTTACGCTGCCCACTTTCTGCAGAACAACATCTTGCAATGGGTCCAGCTACTGTTCAGCAAAAAAAGCGACTGGTCCTGTGCTGCGATGGCACATGGAACGATAGTATCAGCACGAATAACCCCTTAACTAATGTGGCTCGTTTTTCTCGGTGCGTGCAAGATCGAACCGAAGATGGCATTTTGCAGATTGTCTACTATCACACCGGTGTGGGAGCGGGTACATCGCGGTTCAGCAATAAGATAGATGGCGCGATTGGTCGTGGTTAGTAACTCATTGAGATGTGGTGGCTAGAGCGTAACGCTGAGTTCGCATTGATATCTGACATCAGGACTTGGTGCGAACATTCGAAATGCGTATAGTTTTATATGCCTGAACTACAATTTGGAGGCCAATGACGAGATATATCTCATTGGCTTCTCGCGAGGCGCTTTCACTGTTCGCTGCGTCGCCTCTCTCATTGACGACATCGGCGTACTCACAAAACGTGGGCTGTCCCAATTGTATGAGGTATATCGGGACTGGGAAAATCAGACCCCGGACAAGAAGTGGCTCAAAATGACCGTCAGGCGCCTCGAACGCCAAGGCCTTTTAAATAGAGAAATCAACATCAAGGCCTGCGGGGTATGGGACACTGTGAGTGCGATAGGCCTCCAGCTGCCATCGTGGCTCCAGCTCCCATCGTGGGTCCGACTCCCGTTGGGGCTGTCGCGATTTATACAGGTACCGAAGAACCCTGCGTTTGTTGACAACAGAATCCCAGATTGCATCGATAACGCGTTCCACGCGATGGCACTGAATGAGGAACGATCAGCGTTTGAGCCCCTTCGGTGGAGTAGTCCCTCGGGAGGCGTCAACTTCAGACAATGCTGGTTCCTTGGATCTCATTCTGACATTGGCGGTGGTTACCACGACGCGGGTCTTGCGAATATAACTTTCGTCTGGATGATTGCTCAGTTCCAACAATTCACGAAGCTTATGTTTGACATGGAACTTATACTCGGCTTTATCATGCACGATGCGCAGACCACCATAAAGTTCAAGCCAGACCCCACACTCGATCCAGCTATGCAGGAAACTGGTCAAATACGGGTGATGTCGGTATCTCAAAATGAGGGACATCCCGGTGAGCTGCCAATTCTCAATGATATGACCATTGGCTAGGGAGATCTGACAGCCCTCTTAGGCGTTACGGCCAATTCGTTGACCCCGTTTTGGCGAACAATGGGCAAACGATCGCGAAGGCCGGGATCTATGGCGCCGATGAGTAAGGCGCAAAACGACTTTGGCCGGCGTGGATCTCGACCTAATCTCGACCTGTTGACCAGTTCTACTCCTAAACATGAGCTTAATGACGCAGTCACTGTCGACGCGCCCGAGACCGGGCCTGTGCCCGCGCCACCGCCTTATGGTGAGAGTGATACGTCTTTGAAGGAGACACACGAAACAATCCATTTCACGGTTCGCATAATGATGGCAACGGAATATAATGCCTGTCCCGTTTTAGAGCAATTTGAGACGGTCTTGAACGAGCCGGATTCGCCAAAGGTTTCCTGGCGTCCTACAGAAGAGCTTCAAAATGCCAGCACCAACTCTAAGAATCAAGAGCACTGCTCATTTGATGAAGCCGAGGTGACTTTGCACGAGCAGAAGCTCCTAAAACTATGGACAAACGCCTATGCCGCGAAATGGTTCGTCTTTCATGGATATTATCCACCCCAAGAACCAGCGTTAGAACTAAGAGATTCGTCTCCCTCGGGCATTTGTCAGAAGATAGCAGAGGAAGTTGCTGAGGAAGGTAAAAGAAGTGATGCCAGAGAATTGGCCTTGGATATAGCACATTTCTTATCGAAGCATGGTCAGGAAATAACTGAGCCCTCGCTGATGTACCCTGCGCGCTAGTATAGCTACGTATTCAAAACAGTTTGGGAAGCAGGGACACTCTTTAAAAGATACAATCTCTAACTCCGGAAATGGCCGAAGCAATACGTCACTACAGCCATGTCGCAGGGAATTGTCAATGTGACAAGGGAATAACGTTTTTGTTGAGACGGCCCTCCAAGCTTCAAAGCGAGGCATGCCAAGGTGTGGCATAAACTGTGCTCACGGTCACGATGAGGAGAGCGTGGGGGCAAACCAAATGAATTTCTCCAAACTGGCCCGGGCGATCACATCAAACAATTCTTGACGAAGAATGAGCGACGGCTTGTTTTGGGCAGCAAATTTTAGTGGACTTATGTATCGATCTGGATTACTCCAACGGCATAGGCGTAGCAACAAGTTACTTTCTCATGTCGCGAGTTACTTTCTTATATCCAGTGCCTTGACCTAATTCAAGAGAAAAAGTGCGCAGCAGAATGCAGGGATGAGTAAAGGGACAATAAAAGGCCCTCATATGAAAATACGGTGAAAACGCACAGCATACTAGAAGACATTGATGCGGACGATCGCCAGCCCGACCTGCATTACCGTGAGGACGATGGCGATGTAACTATTGCATTTCGTACTCAGGTACATGTAGCCATGCGCAGCCCGCCGGCATATCACACCTTTGACCGCCGCCTCCGTGCCTGGAATCCGGGCCCCGTTCAGGACGTGTGAGCAGTGCCCCCATGCATTGCAGAGCGGAGGGCCGTGTGATGGACTGCGAAGGCGTGATTGTGCATGAGGCGACGGATGAAACGTCCGCTTACACCCCGAGTGAGCGCGGGTTCCGGCCCCGGCTGCAGGACAGATGGATGATGCCACGGTATACCAATCGTTCTCCTGAATGTAAGCAACTATTGGCAAGGTATGTAAGAATTCATCCAACGAAACTATGCGCAGCAGTACTGTTACTTCGTCGGAAATGCTCCCTTCCAACAGAGCTCTCCCATGTCTCCCGCAACAGGAACGATACACCTTTGCTCACGCTGCCGGAACGCAATCCAGGTCAAACTGATCTGCCAGACAGGCCGCAGTTAAAGAACGCTCAAGACTTCGCCCGCCGCGCGAATACCCGAGTGCACAGCGCCCTCCATATAGCCGCTCCAGACCGACGACGTCTCCGTCCCCGCCCAGTGCACCCGATCAACCGGCTTGCGGATCCAGTGGCCCATGCTCGTCCAAGTGCCCGGCGTTGGTGCCGCCACGGGACACCCGGTCGACCACTTCTCCTGCATCATGGAGTGCATCGTCAGCTTGGTAGGCTTGGAGGCTTCCTCGCCGTAGCTCGCCGCCAGCTCGTCGAGCAGGATCTGCCTGCGCCGCTCCTCGTCCATGTCGAGGAACCGCATGGCCTTGGACGCGGCGATGAAGGCCACCAGCATGCCGTATCGGCCGTCGCGGGGGGAGACGTCGTTGATGAGCGCCATGTACGCGTCCGGGCAGATGGCTTCGCCGCGGAGGCCCTTGGCACGCCAGAAGGGCGAGTCGTACATGGCCACGATCTTCCAGTACTGGCCCGCGGGCATGTTCTGGAGGAGCTTGGTCTTCTGCGAAGGCAGCGCCGGAGCGAACTGCATCTGCAGAATGAGATGCGGCGGCACGGCGACGATGACCCGCGTCGCCTGGTAGGTGGCCCTCTCCGTCGTAACGGAGACGCAGCTCCCGTCCTGCTGATCGAGCCGCAGGACGGGTTCCTCGAGGTGAAGTGCCGCGGGGCCGAGCTGCTTCGCCAGCGAATTGGCAATGGCTTGTCCGCCGCCTACAACGAGCTCTTTCTGCGCGCCTTCGTCGATGGTGCCCAGCACGGTGAAGCTGACTCCGGACTTGCAGTACCACAGCGCGTGCAGCAGGCTCACCTGCGCCGTCCCAAGGCCCCAGAACAGCTCAAACGCCATGCGCAGGATGTCCCTTGCCCCCTTGGTCCAGCAGCTCGACCGGATCCACTGCTCCACGGTCTGCTGGTCGAGCTCCTGCGCTCCGGGTGTCTTCCACGGCTCTTCCAGGTTCACCGTCTCGCACCGGCTCTCGAAGGAGCGCAGCGCCCGCCCCACGAAGAGGAGCGACAGGGCCGACAGCGGCGGCAGCGACGTCGGCGAGTAGGGCTTGCAGCGGCCGCGGTAGGTGAGGACGCTTTTGCCCGCCGTGTTGACGTCGAAGACGGGGATGCCGAACTCCTCGGCGAGGCGGTGCATGTTGGGCTGCTGGACGCCGAGGAACATGGCGCCGTAGTCCTCGTAGGAGCCGTCCTCGAAGTGCTTGGTCCATGCTCGGCCGCCGACGCGGTCGCGGGCCTCGAGCACCAGCACCGACTTGCCCTTGTCGGAGAGGGTCTTGGCCGCGGCGAGGCCCGCGTAGCCGGCACCCACCACGATGCACTCGTATGTAGTTGAAGCCATGTTACTGGTGACGTCTACGGCTGCAGAGCACGTCAGACCGGACGCCTTCAGCAGCTCCCCGTGTGTTCAACAAACCTTTCGGCTTTTGCTTTTGGGATATGTCTCACTCAGGATCAGGCTTCGCTGCCCCGACCAACCGACCGGAGGGTGACACAGTGGATATCGGCTTCTCAGAGCCACGTCTACTCCGTACGCTTTGCACCAACAGGACACGTGAAGTGCGGGGGATAGACGTCGTGTGTTGTCACGAGAACAGCGGCCTCGGGTTGGGCGGACCAACGGAACCGTGGGCGGGTTTCTAGGATGCCCAAATCTTGCTTGCCACACGCGTGCATTCCAGGGCCCAACGGCTTGTGCGATGGTCGTTATGACGGAAACGGCCGGGCATGCCGGCGGGGCAATGCGACATGAGACGCAGCTGGGTTCGGGGAGCCATTGAGTGCATCCCTTTTCCATATTAGTGAAAGACATCAAGCGGTATATGGTATTGTCTGTAGTTTACTCTCTCGATGTAATAGAGCGGGTACATACACGGCGAAGAAAGTGCCGGATCACCATGTCAGCCCTGAAGAGCCATCAAGCAATCGCCAGTTCGCGACGGTGCTGATGGCTTCCAATAGGACGTGTCGACAGCTAAACCGGGCTCAAAGCGCAGGCTGACCCCCTGCTATGCAACCACCACAGCTCCTATGACTGTCGAGAACCAACACGCGGGGCAGCACCCTGTCCTGTTGGCGGCGGCACTTCAATGTTGACGTGTAACAGACCAGCATCAACAAGAGCCTGTGGGAGAGGATGCGGAAGACGGGCTTTAAGCGGGCATGGGACATGTAAATGGCAATGATGAAGCATCAGGCTTGATTCATCTATCCAAGGCTGGTTGCAAGCCCAGCTAGTATAATATAGCTAGAACAGAGAATGACCTCTTACGGATAGGCCGGCAGTTTTCTGCTACCAGTGACTTGAGGTCCATGCCTTTGCTGGTAATGGCCATGGCAGCTATAAACCCAGGATTCCTATGCAACTATGCTCTTTATTAGAAACAAATTCTGCTGTACAGTTGATCAATCACTGCTCCCTACCTTCCGAACAGAAAAGATGCCTTCAACCAGACTGTCGTACGGACAGGCTGGCGGATATAGAAACCCGGATCAGGGTCTACCAATTGTTGGACTTGTCAACCCATTGCAAACCTATTCTCTCGGCGCCACGATGCGCCACTCAATTCCCCAAGTTGCGTGGCAAGCATCCAATTTCGTGAAATGTTTCTCATACGCCCCTCATAACAAATTACCTTCATGTGAAGATGTCTCAAGTCACTCAAACAATGAACCCTCCCGATGTTTGGCCGCTATAATTGCATAATAAGCTCGCATTTTTCCATCGCCCCGGTCGCGGCCCATTTAGAGCCCATAATACTTCTCGCGTTATGTCACTTTCCTTTGTGGGAACTCTGCGTCGCCTGTAAGCTTACACTATAATCGAAGCATGTTTGCGGAACCTGATATGATGCAGGTTTATATGACGCTGGATGGGGCTTGTCCACCGTCATAGTGATGTACCATCGGGTCCCACCAACATTTCATGATCGAGAGACATGCTACAATTGCAGACTTTCACTTGCTACATAGCCCTTCTCACAATTGTCATTAATGTTACAAAATTGACCTTCTTGAAATATTTACTAGTATGAATGCGGTCGATCATAGTAACGGCAAGTCGCGCCGGCCTTGCTACGTTTCATGTCAAGTCTGATAATTGACTCCATCGTCTAGATTCTCCATCGTCAGCGCCTAATGAAGTAACATGGCAAGCTGCCTTCTGGGTGCTTGTGCCGCTGGCCGGGAGCGCAATGCTGCAACCAGTGGGGCGAGTCATGGATTTTCCTCCCGAGTTCACCTTCTGGCTCCGGTCGTCACCCATTTTTTGCGCAGGAGACATAGTCCACTTCCTCATACGCATCCAAATCGATTACTTGCTGGAACCAGCTTGGTCATGGAGACATTTTAAAGCAGAGCTTGCCTACCGATTTCGAGACCAGGACTGGGCCGAAGATCCCCAGGGTGTTGCCAAACGAGCGATACGTCGCTGGATTGTGATGATGTTGCTAGGCGGTTACCCTTTCCCAACTCTCAAAATCATGGTCATGAGTGGCATTCCTTTGACGCACACATGGGCTTCAATGTTCTTTATCGCCCTGGTTTTCGGCGATATCCTGAACATCACAGCAGAACTGACGTTCCGGAGACGAGGAAACGAAGCGACAGCTGCTGAGACGCCTCCATCTGAAAGGGTTTCGTCGTTGCTTGGTGTATTAACAATGGTCTGTCATGCATCGCATTCATTTATCAACCTTAATGTTTTATTCTGTTTCACGTTGCCCCCTTGTCCTTTGGCAATTTTCCTTTTTGAAGGCATAAGTGCTGATTCACTTATTTTTTTCTCAATGATCTTCAGTTTTGCCGGCGGGATGTACATAATCGGCTGGGCACGTCGTGACATACGTCACGATTACCCTGCCGATTTCTTTACGGGCGGAAACATACAAATCGATGGCTTCTTTCTCGTATTCTTGGGATTTTCGTATCAGTGGCTTTTTGCTTCTGGCTTCCTGCGTCTATTGGACAAAAAGCCTGTGTTCTTTGGCGCATTCATAATATTTCTTTTGGCTCTGGCCCTGGTAATCGTACTTTTGGTCATTTCCCTGTTGGCTTGGTACCCGGTGCGACGTTGTCAGCAGTGGCTGGACGCGACGAGCTTTGGCCGTATCATCGGGTTTCCAAGAACAAACTTTGAGCGAGATTACATGACCTTCTTTCTGCTTAATGTTTTGATTGCTGCTGTTGGCTACGCTTTCATGTTTGATGGAAAAGGTACCAAGAATCCCTCCTGGCTAGAAGTTTTCGGATAGACAATGGAAGTAGACAGAGTTCTGGGATGTGCCGGTTAAACTATGTACGGGGTTCTAAGCTCTTCGGATCGACTAGATGCTGTTGAATAGTGCCATGCTAGCCGACCCCAGTCCATCAGCAGCACTGATATTCCCGTGCTGTGCCCCGAACGAAGAGGCGCCAAGGCTGGCGTCGAGCTTACGTATCAGAAGTTTGTAACTACGACAATGGGGGAATAGTCTATATAAATGGCCAATAAAAAAATCTTCCAATGTTCTTCTACCTGCCACATATCTGAATCATGTTTGGCTCGACTTGTGTGGCTACCCAGTCATTTGAACAGGGTCACGATGCAGAATCGGGGCAAAAGTTGCTGTGTTGTTACCGTGACGCATTTAGCTTCGGAATTAAAGTACAAAGAACCTTCTATGATTGATATAATTCTCATTGAAGCAACATTTTTCTGCTCATTGCGCGTGACGCTCTGCCTCTGTCTGGTGCACCCCGGTGTCTGTTCGATCATGTACAAGGTATGTTTCCTCATCGATCTGTAGGAAATAGAGTGCCCAATCAGGCAGCAGCCTGGTATTAGCTGGTGAATAGCGACAAATGCTGGTATCCAGCTGCACGTGTTCACATGCATGTCGAGCTTACTATTTGCCGAGTGGTTTGCAACCATCCCAACGACATGAGGCCGCCTTCTGAGCAGCCACATTGAATTTTCTCACAACCAGGCCGGGAGGCCTCAGAGCCTGAAAGAGAATGGCGATGACTAGGTGACCTACACATCACCGATTCATTGCGGATGCCTCACGCTTGATGATGAAGGATGGTTCGTAACAGCTTGCGTACACCATGCCCTTGGCTCAAACGCAGCTGCTGTTCGACGCACAGCTCCACCTGGCTATCTTTCCGGAGCAGCCATGAAGCTCGACTCTTTCCGAATTCGATCTCAGTTGAGGCAATTCTTCCATAGAGAGACGGCTACGACAATGAGCAACTCGGCTCACTCCAACACCCGACCAAAAGTGCCAACGCCCAAGCCCTCGACGCAGATCCAAATCATGTCCGACCTTCACCTGGAGACGCCCTGCTTCCTCCCCATGTACGCCGACTTCCAAGTCGTGGCGCAATGCCCCTACCTTGCGCTGCTAGGCGACATCGGCCACGCGTCGGACGCCCATCTTTTTCACTTCTTGGAACGTCAGCTGCAGCAATTTGAGGTTGTTTTCTACGTCCTTGGCAACCATGAGCCGTACGAGAGCAACTCGGACTCGGGGCCGCGGACTCACGAGGATGCGGTGCGCGCCATGGAGGACTTTGAAGCCACTATCAAGGAAAGGAGAGAGAAGGAGAGGGAGAGCAAGACACCAGGCAGATCAGGAATCGGGCAATTTGTCTTCCTGAACCGGCGACGGTTCGACATTTCCGACTCAGTCACGGTGCTCGGCTGCACGCTCTTTTCCAACATCACCGAGGCGCAGACGGGGACAGTCGCGCTCTTCGTCTCCGACTTCTCCAACATCACCGACTGGACGGTGGACAAGCACAACGCCGCCCACCGCGCAGACCTCGCGTGGCTCAACAGCCAGGTGGAGGCCATCTCGCGCAGCGAACCACATCGCCGGATCCTCATCCTCACGCACCACAGCCCCACTGCCTACCCTGAAGCAAACGACCCGGAGCACCTCGAGGACTCGCGCAACGTCCAGAGCGCCTTCGTGACGGACCTGGCACGCGAGCCGTGCTGGACGAGCCCGGCGGTCAAGGTCTGGGCGTTTGGCCACACGCATCACAATTGCGACTTCGTTGACGGTGCGACGGGCAAGCGGGTTGTGGCTAACCAGAGGGGCTACGGTCGAGGGGCAGCGTTTGACTTTGACGCGGACAAGACCATCACCATTCATTAGACCGTGACGCTTTAGCATCTATGTCCTTGAGCAAATGCTAGCTCGACCCGCATGCCCTGTTGAAAATCCTAGGTAGTCTTCGTCGTTGGTTCATGCGCACACTCAAGTTCAAGTGTGCCGTTGTCCACCTTCCAGCGCACGACCCGAACCTCGTCGACACCAGCTCTATTGTGGCTGCGAGCACTGATGGAAATCTGCAAGCCTGGCCGATTGCGCCAAGTTCTTAGGCCTAATTAGCGTGCCCGTGAATCATCGAATCGGTCTGGTGGTCTAGTGGTATGATTCTCGCTTAGGGAAAACCCTGATGCTCAGCTTGCGAGAGGTCCCGGGTTCAATCCCCGGCCAGACCCTTTCCTTTTGCAATTTTTTTTATTTGAACTATTTTTTTTAGATGCTAATGCGAGCGGTGTCTCCACTCAATCTCAAATTACCTACCGAATGAACAAAGTATTCAAGGCCGCTCGTCGCATTCGCTTCCCGCCTTTGCAATGGCGCATGCTCCCAATCGGCAGAGTTCCGCGATAAAGCTGTCCATCTTACTCAGATACGCCGTCTCGTGCGCCGTGACCCTTTGCATCGGCATGCTTCGAATCAGGTTGGCCGCCGAGCCGAGCAGCTCCACGTCGTGGATGGCCTGCTCGTCGAGGGGGTTCCTCAGGATGTTGAAAAACAAAGTCATGAGCGCCGACACAGGGTAAAAGATGAACGCCCTGCCACGCTGTTAGCTTGGACGCAACTGTCTAGACACTCAAGACTGGATTTATCGCTTACCAAAACGCCTCGGCGGCTATCTGGTGCGCCTCTGCTCTCAGGTAAATGAGCGTCGACCGGCTGGCTTCTACGGACAGCTCCAGGCTCGACTGCACGCCAAACATCTTTTCTGTCTTCGGGCCGTCTGCCCAGTCCACCATGCACCTACCGCTGGCACAATGAATGACGTTAAGGAGGTAGTGGTAGTCCAGGTGCAGCTCAATTTGCATCATGCTGCCGCATCTGGGCAGGTCCGAGGCCAGCTTGGTGTGCTTGGTGATGGATAGCGCTGGGGTGAATTCGGAGGGGATAGAGAGGCGCCAGCTTTCAAGCTCCTCGTCGAGCTCGCGGATGGTTCGCAGCAGCTCGGCGTCGGACTTGCGCAACGACGCGGCAGAGTAGAGCGCGCGGCAAGCCTTCGACTTGAGCAGGCTGAGTCGCAGGTCGCCAGGGAGCCACGGCATCTGGGAATCATCGTACGGCACGAAGGAAGGATGGTTCCTGTCCCTGGCGGCATGTACTTCGAAGCGCTTCTCTGCGTAGCCCTCGGGAAGCGTGAGGTCGCAAAAGTCGTCAGCTATAATCGGCGGCTGACCCGTTCGCAGAGCAATGTCCTTGTCAAGGAGATATATGAGCCAGAACAAGGTACGGACATGTCGGTTCTCACGCTCCTGAAGGCTGAGCTCCCCAGATGCGGATGGAACGACGAGGATATGCCCCCCGAGGGCGAAAATCGTGCGGCAGGCGACGGCATGATACATGGAGGCGGCCTGCATGCGGCCGCAGAGAACCTCGTGAAGGAGCTGCGGCAATGACGGTGAGTAAGAGGCATCAAAAAGTCGCAAGTTCAGGACCCTTCGCGTACCAGTAGGAAGATAGTCTGCACAGTCGTGATGCTCGTGTCCTCGAGGAAGTCGGACAGGAGCATCTGCGCCTCCCTGGCTGCCACATCGGAGTCGACACATTCGGCGCCAGGCTCGTCTGGGAAATGGGTCTTTGCCACCGAAAGAAGTGCAAAGACACACGCCTTGGCACTGATGTGCTTAATTTGCAGCACCGTGCCTTGAGGAACATAGGCTAGTCTGACGGTCTCGTCGAAGAGCACCGGGTCCACGAGCGGAAACACCAGCCTAAAGTCGGAGCATAGGAACGCTTGCAGCAAGGAGCTCACAACCCATTTTCCCGGCAGCTCAGTCCTGTGATCCTGGGATGATTGGTGGGATAATAGCAGAGGTGGCGAGTGGTCGGCGACGTCGTGGGCAACCGGAGAGTCGCTGTCATACAGCTTCTGAAAGCGAGGCCGCTGCCCCGTCCTGGCGTAGATCCATTGCTCACCCTGAGTTGTCATATGCGGAATGCCATTCCGAGAGCACATAATACCGAGATTCTGCCCAGCAAAGTAGATTTTCCCGAGGAGGGTGTTGGTTAGGCGCGAGGATGCTGCCGGCGAGCCATCATAGCTACGCAGTTTGCACGTCGGACAAGCACGGTTGCTCGTCCACGGGGAAGCTGGCTGGAAGGGGCCCGAGGATCGAGGTGTAGAAGACGCAGACGCAGACGCATCCGAGGATGTGTGACCCGAGTCGTTGAACACCCTCGCGAGAGAGAGGCTCTCTTCAACGCGCGCAAGCCGCTCGACCAGGTCTTGTCTGGACCCTGGCCCGGATCTCGACAGACGTCAACACGGCTGAACATCGGCGGGCCAAGTCGCGCCGGGACGCAGAACTCACCTGGGGCGCTTCTTCCTGCCCCTGACGCGGTTAAAGGTGCAGGGAAGGCTATGGTGGTGGCACCAGTTGCATTGGGCCCCAGCCTCGGAAGCATCGCACTGGATCTAATTTGGAGCCAAGATGTGTAAGCGGTACTGCAACGGCGCGGCAAATGCAGTGGACGGCGAGAACCAGAAATGGGGAACACGCAGCTGTCACATGCGCAGACTACCAAGAAACAAGGTTGGTTGGGCAGACGTACCTTTCGCTGGTAGCACGCATCGCACGCTCGCCGTTTCGCTACCATTTTTGCGGAGAGGGAACGCTTCAAAGTCAGATCCCTGACATCACAGGCGAGACTTGTTTCTACCACGAGGACCGAATACAAGACATTCAAGTCTACAGTGACGGATGCGTCCGTGAAAAGGGAAATGCCGTCAGGCTCAGCGGTTGCACGGCCTCGTCTCGGACAGACGTCGCGGCCGCAGCTTGCGATGCGAGTGCGAGCCTGGGGCGGCGTTAGTGGCCGGCAGCCACTGAATTCCAGGAGCGCTAGGATGACCAATGCCGCCGGCTTGACTCATCGATCTTCGTTGCGGTCACCAAGCATGCGATGCTCGTAGACGTGGTCGTGGGGCCGGCATACTCTCGAGACTCGGTCATAGACGGACTGCGGAGCGCGGAGTTGAAAGCCCCGACCCTGCCGGGTTGCGTGGGTCCGCTAACAGAAAATGCCGCTGAGTAAGCGGAGATCCTGCAAGCGTCCCCGGGGGGGACCCTTGGCGAGCAGCCCAGCTTGGAATCTCGTTTGGCTGCGATGGGCGACGAGCCTCGGCGAAGCAGAAATGCCGACGCGGTCGCCCCGGAAGCCCACATGATTTGGTTGATGTAATCAAGATACAAGTGAGATGCTTCTGCGGGAGTTGCCGTGATATGTCCCAAGGAGTGTTTGTTCGACAAACAAAACGCCGCTTAGTCATGTGCGTACCTGGGCGGGCCGCCAAGCGCAACCAGGAACAGCCCCCGTACGGAGCATTCGCATTCGCATTCGCCGTCGTCCCAACTCTCCTGCATCGCCCATCACCACCAGATCCAGGGCTGAAAAAATTGAAACACGGCGCCCGGGCCCGGCACGGCGGCACCCTGCCACGTGTTGCTCGCCGTTAGAATCAGAATGAGCCACAGCCCTCATCCGCGCAGGCCAATCTGACGCACACGCATCATCTCTCCCCTCATGTAAGCGGCGACGGGAATGCCTGACTCAGCGGCGAAACAGCACTGGAGACGTCCCGAAGAGGCAAAACGCGAGCACGGCGGCGGCTCGCGAGCCGAGAGAGCGAGCGGCGGAGCCCAAAGTGGAGACCCGCCCGTCAATATCACGCCGCGTCCGCCGGCCCCTGCGGCAGAACTGCCATTTGCGTTCGGGATTGAGCCCGTTCTGGCCTGTGGTTGGCCGTTTACGATGTCGAGAGCGCATCTTGAATTCGTCATCCAGAGCGCTCGGAGGTATTGACGAGTCCGAGGACCCACCGCCTGGGGTTTTATGTATGAGTACCAGATGTACGACGGCATTTTGCAAGGAGCTTTGGTACGGTAATTGTATACGAGTAATGCTATTTTTTTCTTTACCCCGTATTATTTGAATCGATGTTATATACCGTGGAAATCTCCTTTGTTTCTGGCTAGATCTCCTCAACCTTGCCACGGCCCTGCCGAGACTCAACTCCAAAGCTCCCTTGTGCGGCTCGCACTCCGACCGCCCATCATGGAGTCCACCTATGATGAGACGCTCGCCGGCAGCGAAACCCCGAAGCCAGAGCAGGACTACACCGACAACGAATGGGGCCTGAAGCCCAAGGTCGTCGCGTTCCAGGAGCGAGACCGCGCCTCGGGCTTCCCGCCCCGCGAGCTCGGCGTCACCTGGCAGAACCTCACCGTCGAGGCCATCAGCGCCGACGCCGCCATCCACGAGAACGTCTTGTCGCAGTTCAACATCCCCAAGCTCGCCAAGGAGTCCCGGAGAAAGGCGCCGCTCAAGACCATCCTCGACAGCACCCATGGCTGCGTCAAGCCCGGCGAGATGCTGCTCGTCCTCGGCCGCCCCGGCTCCGGCTGCACCACGCTGCTCAACGTGCTGGCCAACAAGCGACGCGGCTACGCCAACGTCTCCGGCGACGTCCACTACGGCTCGCTCAAGCACGACGAGACGGAGAGGTACACGGGCCAGATCGTCATGAACAACGAGGAGGAGCTGTTCTTCCCCTTCCTGACCGTGGGGCAGACCATGGACTTTGCCACGCGCCTCAAGGTGCCGTTCCGCCTACCCAACGGCGTCAACAGCCAGGAGGAGCACCGCACCGAGACGCGCGACTTTCTGCTCAAGTCCATGGGCATCGAGCATACCATCGACACCAAGGTAGGCAACGCCTTTGTGCGCGGTGTGTCTGGCGGTGAGAGGAAGCGAGTCTCCATCATCGAGTGTATGGCGTCCCAGGGTAGCGTCTTTTGCTGGGACAACTCTACTCGAGGCCTTGACGCAAGCACGTGAGTAGCTCTCGTACCATCCACCGTATCTTTTACCCTTTCTAACGCCAAGACAGGGCTCTGGAGTATGCGCGGGCGATTCGAGCCATGACCGACGTCCTTGGCCTTGCATCCATCGTCACCCTGTACCAGGCCGGAAACGGCATCTACAACCTCTTCGACAAGGTACTTGTCCTCGACGAGGGCAAGGAGATTTACTACGGCCCCCTGAAGAATGCCCGGCCCTTTATGGAGGAGCTGGGCTTCATCTGCGACGACGGCGCCAACGTCGCCGACTACCTGACGGGCGTCACCGTGCCTACCGAGCGCAAGATACGACCGGAATTGGAGCACAAGTTCCCCCGAAACGCGGACGCCATCCGTGCGCAGTACGAGGCGTCGCCCCTCCACGAGCAGATGAGGGCCGAATACAGCTACCCGACCTCGGACGAGGCCAAGGAGAAGACCAAGCTCTTCTGCGAGAGCGTTGCCATGGGCAAGGACAAGCGCCTCCCCGCCTCGAGCCCCATGACCGTCGGCTTTGCCGGCCAGGTCAGGGCCTGCGTCAAGCGCCAGTACCAGATCATCTGGGGCGCCAAGGCCACCTTCTTCATCAAGCAGATCTCGACCATCGTGCAGGCCCTCATCGCGGGCTCACTCTTCTACAACGCGCCGGATTCCTCGGGCGGCCTGTTCATGAAGTCGGGCGCCCTTTTCTTTGCCCTGCTCTTCAATAGTTTGCTATCCATGTCCGAGGTCACCGACTCCTTCACTGGCCGGCCAGTGCTGCTCAAGCACAAGTCGTTTGCCTTTTTCCACCCCGCCGCCTTCTGCATTGCGCAGATCACGGCCGATATACCCGTCATTCTGTTCCAAGTGTCCATCTTTTCCGTCATCTTGTACTTCATGGTCGGTCTGACGACGACTGCGTCAGCCTTCTTCACCTTTTGGATCATTGTTGTGGCCACAACCATGGTGAGTTTCCTTTCTCAAGCGGCCCGGTGTCACGGCTGTGTCGCGCGCAAGCTAACAGAGGATCTCAGTGCATGACGGCTCTCTTCCGTGCCATTGGTGCTGCCTTCAGCACGTTCGATGGCGCTTCAAAGGTCTCCGGTTTCACCATTGCTGCCACCATCATGTACAATGGCTACATGATCCAGAAGCCCAAGATGCACCCGTGGTTCGTCTGGCTTTTCTGGATCGACCCTATGGCGTATGGCTTTGACGCGCTCCTGTCCAACGAATTCCATGGCAAGACCATCCCCTGCGTCGGCAACAACCTGATCCCCAGTGGACCGGGCTTCACGTCCGCAGCCAACCAGGCATGCGCTGGTGTGGGCGGCGCGAAGCCTGGACAAACGTTTGTCGACGGCGACGATTACCTTGCCTCGCTCTCCTACAGCCACGAGCACGTTTGGAGAAACTTTGGAATTATTTGGGCCTGGTGGGCGCTCTATGTCGCCATCACGATTTGGTGTACCTCACGCTGGCGATCTTCTTCTGAGAATGGACCTAGCTTGCTGATTCCTCGAGAGAGTGCTCACATGGTCAGCGCTGTCCGTCGCCAGGCAGACGAGGAGGGACAGACGACAGGCAAGGAGGTTGCGGGACAGAGCTCGTCCGAAGGCAACACCAGCGACGATGCTTCTGGGCAGCCGAACCTCATCCGCAACACCTCAGTCTTTACCTGGAAGAACCTGTCTTACACGGTCAAGACTCCCTCTGGGGACCGCCTGCTGCTTGACAATGTACAGGGCTGGGTTAAGCCTGGCAATCTCACTGCGTTGATGGGATCCTCTGGTGCTGGAAAGACGACGCTTCTCGACGTGCTCGCCCAGCGAAAGACCGAGGGCACCATCCGCGGCTCCATCATGGTCGACGGCCGACCGCTCCCCGTCTCCTTTCAGCGATCGGCAGGCTACTGCGAGCAGCTTGATGTCCACGAAGGCTACGCGACCGTCCGTGAAGCTCTCGAGTTCTCCGCGCTGCTCCGGCAGAGCCGCGACACGCCGCGCGAAGAGAAGCTGGCATACGTCAACACCATCATCGACCTCCTCGAGCTGCATGACCTGGCTGACACGCTCATCGGAGAGGTTGGCGCCGGCCTAAGCGTCGAGCAGCGCAAGCGCGTCACCATCGGTGTCGAGCTCGTCTCCAAGCCCAGCATTCTGATCTTCCTGGACGAGCCGACGTCTGGTCTCGACGGCCAGTCAGCCTTCCACACCGTTCGCTTCCTGCGCAAGCTGGCCGCCGTTGGTCAGGCTGTCCTGGTCACCATTCACCAGCCGTCGGCCCAGCTGTTTGCCCAGTTCGACACGCTTCTGCTGCTTGCCAAGGGCGGCAAGACGGTGTACTTTGGGGACATTGGCGATAAGGCCAACACCGTCAGGGAATACTTTGGACGATATGGCGCACCCTGCCCTTCGGGCGTCAACCCCGCCGAGCACATGATCGATGTCGTCTCCGGCACCCTCTCGCAGGGCAAGGACTGGAGCGAAGTCTGGCTCTCCTCGCCCGAGCACGAGGCCATGAGCACGGAGCTCGACAGGATCATCGACGAGGCCGCGTCCAAGCCCCCGGGCACCGTCGACGACGGCCACGAGTTCGCCACATCCCTATGGGTGCAGATCAAGCTCGTCACACATCGCATGAACGTCTCGCTGTACCGCAACGCCGACTACGTCAACAACAAAATGGCGTTGCATATCTTCTCTGCGCTCTTCAACGGTTTCTCCTTCTGGATGGTGGGCGACTCGGTGAGCGACCTGCAGCTGAAGCTCTTCACCATCTTCAACTTCATCTTCGTGGCGCCGGGCGTGCTGGCGCAGCTGCAGCCGCTCTTCATCCATCGTCGTGACATCTTTGAGACGCGCGAGAAGAAGTCAAAGATGTACTCTTGGGTCGCCTTTGTCACGGGGCTCATCGTCTCGGAGATTCCGTACCTGATCATCTGCGGCGTGCTGTACTTTGTTTGCTGGTACTACACGGTTGGCTTCCCCAAGAGCTCGGAGCGTGCCGGCGCCACCTTTTTCGTGATGCTCATGTACGAATTCCTGTACACGGGCATCGGTCAGTTCGTCGCGGCGTACGCGCCCAACGAGGTCTTTGCCGCGCTGGTCAACCCCATGCTGCTCGGCACGCTGGTCTCCTTCTGCGGCGTGTTGGTCCCGTACGCTCAGATCCAGGCCTTTTGGCGCTACTGGATCTACTACCTGAACCCCTTCAACTACCTCATGGGCAGCATGCTGGTGTTCAACATCTGGGGCAGTAACGTCGAGTGCTCCGACAGCGAGTTCGCCACCTTTAACCCGCCCAATGGGACCACCTGTGGCGACTACCTCGCTCCCTTCCTCGCCCACGTGCCGAGCCACCTCGCCAACCCGGACGCGACGGCCAACTGCCACGTGTGCTCTTTCTCCAAGGGCGAGGACTACCTCCGGACGCTGAACCTGAAGGAGTACTACTACGGCTGGCGGGACGCGGCCATTGTAGTGCTCATGGTGTTTAGCTCGTATGCGCTGGTGTACGCGCTGATGAAGCTGCGGACCAAGACTTCCAAGAAGGCCGAATAGACATGGCATAGAGAGGGGTTGTTTTAGATCGTTTTACTCCGCGTCTTCGTGGGGGATTTCCTTCGTACGGCGTTTGGTTAGAGCTGGGGCGGGCTGACTTTACCTATACATGATAGACAGCTAGACTAGGTGCGACGTAGCCTGAGCCATGTGCCGGGCTGTGATGTGTAATATGAGAATCATCTCCATGTGCATAGAAACAGCTTGAACGATGCGGCAATTGACTCGAATGGCGTCGAATGAGTGCGTTTGTGCTGTCCTGTGAGAGGCTGAAGGCTGATGCCAAGGGCAATGCAGTACTTGAGAGGATTGGTTGGGGATGAACACTACCGCTGTCAACAATGGCTTACAGCTTTGGCAACTGCCGGCTTGGCATCAACAACGGCCCGCGCCTGCCTGAATCCATCCATCCACCTCCCGTCACGTGTAAGCGGCTGGCCGCCTCGCCTCATGCAGCTGAAGGGCCACTGTTGATCCCCCATTGCCAACTCCACGCTTTCTTTCAACTACGCGAAGCCTCGCGATAAGGTAACCGAGCATGGGCCTACCATTTCAGCGCGGTGGTTGCAGCCAGTTACGGTCCTTGAGCGATCACGATACCATGGATCCGCCGCCATACCTAGATATCGCCAGCGGCGACGAACGGGGGGGCTTGTCGCTGCTGTGCCTCGACGGCGGCGGTGTGCGCGGCCTCGCGTCGCTGCATATCCTACAGCGTCTCATGGAGCATATGAATCCTGCGCAGCCGCCTAAGCCGTGCGAGTGCTTCGACATGATAGGCGGGACCTCGACGGGCGGTCTTATCGCCATCATGCTGGGGAGGCTCAAGATGAGTGTCGCCGACTGCATACGCGAGTACGAGCAGCTGTCTGCCTCGGTCTTCACGAAGCGTCGCCATAGACTGAATTGGAAAGGTCAGTTACAGGGGAGGTTCGACCATGAGGCTCTGGAGAGCAGCATCAGGGGACTGCTCCGGCGCCTGGGTTTGCCCGAAGATGAGCTTTTAAAGGAAGCAGAGGGCAAGCCTCCATGTAAGGTGTACGTTCAATCACTGCCACCAAGCTTCATGCTCGATGCTAAAACACAGATCTCAGGTTCGTGTGCACCATGAGACAGGAGATATCAGACATTGTCATATTTCCCAGCTACTATTCTCCGACATGGGGCGCCACGATGCTCAACAGAGTCCGCATATGGGAGGCAGCGCGGGCGACTTCTGCCGCCACGTCGTTCTTTGAGCCATGCGTCATCGACAGCAAGACCTTTGCGGACGGCGGCACCGGCGCAAACAACCCCATCCACCAGCTCTTAGCCGAGGCGTCGGCGGTATTCGGCCAGGGCGATGGCTGGAAGCTCCAGGACCATCTTCGCTGCCTCGTGTCCATCGGCACAGGCACGCCGTCGCGGAAGCCGTTCGGGCCCGACCTGCAGGAGGTTGCGGCGGCACTGCGGGCTATTGCGACGCAGGCCGAGTCGGTGGCCCAGACATTTGAGCGCGAGCACCCGGACCTGGTACACAATGACGTCTACTTTCGCTTCAACGTTTCCAATGGGCTGCAGGGTGTTGGACTGGAGGCAGCGGACCGATTAAGTGAGATTGAGGCCTTGACAAGCAGCTACTGCACATCGCCGACCGTTTCTCGCAGCATGACGGCGTGCGCAACCAGACTGGCAAGCTACGTGCCGTGTAAGTCGGCAAGGTTGCTGCAAGTCCCTCTAGGTTAGCACGCTAACAGGCCCCAGGGTTTTCCCAGGCGATCCTGGAGTTTGAACGGAGACTCTGCCTGTCGGAAGCGAGCAGTCTCAATCAGCGTATGATAACGCATAGTCACGATGTTCAAGAGTTTGTCCACTGCGAGGGCTTTCAAGACTGGCTGCGCGGCTTGTCTAAGTCTCTGATCTGCACATCTTCTCGCAATGTGTCTGAAAACGGCATTGACATGACCTTCCCCCTCGCCCTGTCTCTGACTGATTATATGCAAGCTACACACCACGACCACTTCAACTCCCTGTACATAAATTGCTTCTATATGAGAGACAAGCCCGACAACTTCCGGCAGAAGGTGCTCAAGGACGAACACCGCAATACTACCGGCGGGAGGGGTGCGGTTGAGCTGGTGCTGAAGTCGTTGTTCTATCAGTTGTTCAAGCTCTGTTCTCGGAAATGCGACATGTTGCTCACCTATGCTGAGACATTGTCGGATCAGCACGCGGCAGACTTTCGGGAGCTGATGCAGATGAAGGGGACACCGGGCAAGCAGCATCTCTTACCGCTGCTGAAGCTGCTTCTCAGCAACAGTACCTCAGACGTGCTTATCAGCGTGGACGGCATTGACTATCTGGTGGACAACGACCGAACGAAACTGGTGGCCCAGCTCGTCTCGCTCTCGCAGGGCGAGCAACGCACCAAGACGCTGCTGTGCGGCGCTTCGAGCATGGTCAAGGTGGGTGGTGCCTCCGACGTGGCCGTCATCACAGAGCGGACCGAGATAAATGGTATTATTGCCCACAGATACCTGCAAAAGACTTGTCTGACAATCGACGGCAGAATGTCGCTTTTCGTTGATGTTTGAAGAAATGAATATCCGCAAGTCCCAAGTCGCGCCGGCTGCAGATGGGACCACATCGTGGATCTGGACACATCCCGTATACCTGGACTTTGCGGCGAGACCGAGCGGCATGCTTTGGATACGGGGAAAGCCAGGCAGCGGTAAGTCTGTGCTGGCAAAAGCCATTCAGCACAAACTCCTCAAGGCCGTTCCCCCGGGGGCGCTGCAGCTGCAGGGGGCGCTGGTAGGGGACTGGTTCTACCATGGCCGGCGAGGCGGCTACTATGTGCAGCACCAATCATTCCTGCGGTCTGCTTTGTTTCACTTCCTCGAACAGGAGCCTGAACTGTTCACTCGGTATTTCCAGAAGGCGTATCGAACCAAGGACCCTTGGCGGCGGTGGAGAGTCGATGATTTGGCCGAAATATTTACGCAAATCTGCCGCGGACCACGGCACGCCGTATGTGTCATCGACGCAATGGATGAGGCGGAGAGCACGGATGTTCTAAGATTGATCAAGGCAATTTCCGGCCCTCAAGGCGTGTCCAACGCGAGCTTCATTATCCTGAGCCGACCTAACCTCGAGATTGAGCGACACTTGACTGGCGTTCCGAGCCTAATTGTGGAGGACGAAAATGCCAACGACATCAAGCGAATTGTGGATTTGGGGCTAGAGTCTCTCCAGCAGTCGATCCATTCTCTCAACTTTGAGGCGACCTCGAGCTCCGTGGCGCCTCGTTCAGCGGTACGGAAGTCGAGATACGGGTCCCTTGCCGCTAGCCACGCGCGCGAGAAACAAGCCCTCGAGAGGATCCGAGACTTGCTGCTCTCGAAATCCCAAGGCTCAATTCTCTGGGTGAAACTCGTGCTCGACAGGCTCACCCAGGCTGCGACCGGCTGCGGAGGGGCGACGCTCGACCAGATGGAAATCCTGGCCCATCAGGTCCCTGAAGAGCTGACCAAGTGCTATAAGCAGATCCGGGAGAGGTTGACGATTGGCAAGTCCGACGAAGAGATCCAAAAGATACGCAAGGCCCTCATGTGGATCAGCGCCGCAGCCGAGCTTGGCGACGTGACGCTCGAGAGCCTGTGGGAAGCGCTGGCTTTGATTGACGACGACGCCGCTCGGTCAGACACGCTGGACGACATCTGGCAGAAGCAGATGTTGATATCTACGTACGGCGAGCTCTGGCGCAAGATATACAGCATGTGCGGGCCGTTCATCGAGACATTCAGCCCGGAACCGTCGGCAGGGGAGTCTTGCGGCGACAAGTGCGTGGCAGGCTCCGTTGTCCAGCTCATGCACCAGTCGGTGCGCGACTTCTTCAAGGACGCGGACGCCGCCGGTCCTCTTCACTTCATGGCAGAGGAGGCCCGTGACCTGGTGCACGTTCAGCTGGGCCGCTATCTAAACATTGTCGCGCTCGACAATTCCCGAATTGCGTCCCTTGGGCGGCAGAAGCCAGAAGAGCTGGTTGGCCGGCTCAGCGAACAAAGGCTCCTACAGCTGGCCCTCAAAGCGAACGAAGCGGGAATCAGCCCCGGAGAGACGATGCGTCGTCTGATCGGGGACTGGGAGCTGGAGGATCCCGTCCAAGGCAGCCATGAGGAACTGCTCGTGAGCGCCATCGAAGATTATTTGAAGCTGGCTGGGGTCGCAGGTCATCAACAGAGGGACATTGAGACTCTGAGCCTTGGGCGGCTGTTTCATCACGCTTGCGCCGAGGGTCTCGTGACAGCCGTCAACAATCTGCTATCCCTAGACTGGCTCAGCTTGAGCGAGCTGGAACACCCGTTGGACGTCATCATGTTTGGCTGCATCTACTTTGCCGCTTCGAGATGTGAGTCCGCAAAGGTGCGAGTTGAACTCGAGACGGGAGTGGTTCAGAAAAATCGCTTCCCCAAACTCAATGGCGAGGCCACTGCGAGCGTGAATGCTCAAAGCAGAAATTTAAGTGAGGGCAAAGAGGCCGACGTCCTTGCCGCTGACAAGAGGATGTTGCGAGAGTTGAATGCAGAATTCTGCGGACTAAAAATAGACAAGGCGGCGGAACCGATCATAGATAGATCGAGACGAGAACGGGTACGTGACGAGCAGAAGCCAACCCAACTTGACACGCCGGCGAGCACAACAAGCACGACAGTCGATGTCACAGAGTCCAACAAGGACATTTCAACAGAATGGCAATCGCAGACGTGGACCGTTGCGCTCACAATCGACCGGGACGGCGCGGCAGTCCGACACGCGACGACGTTCCGACAATGGTGCCGGTTCCTGGATATCCTGTGCGGAAGCAAGTGCTACGCGCGGAGGCTGCGGCGGACGCGGGAGCCGCCGTCGGCAGTTGGCGAGGGCTGCACGGCGAGCGCGACGGAGCCGACGGCAGACGATGAGGATCCGGAGGCAGTTCCGGCGGAGGACGTGGAGGATGCGATCTTGGCATCGCTGAAGCTGGCGAGCCGGCGACGATGAATCTCGATCCGCCTCGGCGCCGGCCGAGCAAAACGAGGGCCCGGAATGGCAGGTAATTCGTCGGCTGCCGGCAACCGTTTAGACTTGGGACTTGATGGGAGGGAGATTAGCTCAATGCAGAGCCCCGGGCATGAGCGAAAATCTCGTCCAGTTTCAGGCTACAAAAGGACTCGGAACCATCAACCCCAGCAGCGCCACCATGCACAACAGAGCAACTGCCACGTGCGTCGATGGATTGAATCAATCGGCCGGCTGCAATCGGGAAGAAAAAGGACACAGCCGAAGAGGAAAAAAAAAACTTCACGACAGCATCAAACGGCCTAGCCCGGCCCAGACCAGGCAGCCCACCTGCGCGCCCACACGGCACGGCATCATCTACCGGAAAGCTCACTCTTATAAATTGGAGCCCCCCTTTCCCCATGGTGTCGGCCAATGCGGCCTCCAGGTTTCCCCACGTGCTTGTCGCGACGACAGGCTGGGCTCCAGAGGTAATCTGCGACCCGAGCTCTTTGCGGTGGTAGGCGTCCGGCCGACAGCCGGCGGCCAGGCGTGTTGGTTTGCGAGTGCGTCTGCTCGTACGAGGGAGGTTCGAACACGGGCATGT
The DNA here is from genome assembly GCA_024340005.1 of Tolypocladium tropicale. NCBI lineage: Eukaryota > Fungi > Ascomycota > Sordariomycetes > Hypocreales > Ophiocordycipitaceae > Tolypocladium > Tolypocladium tropicale. Next base: position 231,625 of record JALHBU010000053.1, on the reverse strand, counting down.
TTATTACGTGTACGGAGTACACACGCGAGGCTGGGCGCAGGACGGCTTGGCGTGTGACGTTGGCGGTGCAGAGGCTTGGCCGGGGGGCGGCCCGTCGGCGGCGCCGCTGCCACCGGGATGCTGTTAGCTGCAGGTCAAGACGGATGCCAAGTTGTTGTGGTTGCATGGCATTCGGACTACTCCGAGCCTTCGAGCATCAAGATGATTTGAAGCTGACCGACTTCGCTCGAGGGCTTGCCTGGCCCAGTCCCTTCATTTGCCTCAGCTGAAAGACTCGCAACCGCGACACTCGCGGACCGCGCATGAGGCGTTCGTCACTTGACATTCCCCTCATGAGCAACTCGAGATGAACAACGGACAATACGACCGACGCTGCATGCCTCTAGCAGCCACGCTCGGTGAAGGCATACCGAGTTGATTGCGGTCGTAGCACCACGTGCCGATCGCGTCCCCACACTGCATCGACTCCTCCCCCTCAATCTTGGATGAGGCTGTCCGGACCGCGATGCAGCTGTGGCAGTCCTTCCCCGTGTGGCAGTCTCGCCGAGAAATCGATAGCCGGGAGCGCGCTTGGCTGAGCGCCATAGTTTGGCCGGCTTTTGGGCTTGCTCGGGGGGCTGACGTGAAGGGGGGGGACCGTGCAGAGCATAGATGCAGCCAGGCCGCGACGGCTGGAAGAGGAGAAGACGCACGTGGACAGCGTCGTGTCTGCGCGGCCAATGGCGGCTGGAGTCGGCGCTGCAACCTGTTATCGCTATCGCTGCCGGATCCTCGCTGTTCGGGTTCCTGATGGAGAGTCAGTCTCCGGAGGGCTCCGCCGGGTCCCTGAACCTTCGCGGCGGGCGTGGCGCCAAGGTAAGGCGACGGGCTCAACGGTCTGCCGAGGGCTCGAGGTTCTGGAGGATCGCCTAGCGCGTGTGCCGCTCTTCCGGGGGCGCTGCAGCGGGACCGGCTGGCTGCAGCGCTTGGCGCCTGAGGCCAGCCCACGGCTTAGCCTGACCCACCCCGTTCGCCAATTTGCACGTGCGAGCCGTTGCTGGCTGCTGCTGGACGACGCTGCCCGTATGGTTTCGTCTGTTATCGCTTCGCCTGCATCGGCCCCGACAGTCCTGGCCCTAGCCCAGGAATTGAGCGCGGTCCGCTGCAGGATTCGATGGTCGACGCTCCCTGGCGATCCATCTCGCCCGCCGCCGACGCTGACCCCCGAAGCCGCCACTCGTCTCGATATCCTCTGCCACCACCATGGCCATGGCCCGACGGTTCAACGAGCTCGAGAGTCGGCGGAACCGAGGTCCTCCAATCCAACGGCTTGGAAGCAATAGCCCGGCGCAAAAAGGTCCTCCCCACCCCGCCTCCGGCGATGCCCACCACCAACGGGAGCCCACGAAGGACATTCGACGACGGCTCAACAGTCGAGAAAAACAGGGCCGAAACGAGCAAAGGGCGGCCCCCGCCCCGAGATCCACAGGCTCTCCATGGCCCATAAAACCCCACGAGCAACGGCCGGGGCACGCCGCTCATTCGCCTGCCGCCGGCGCGGTCGCGTCACTATGGCCAGGTAGCCCGGCATCCCAGGTCCCTCCCTGCGGCGACTTTGCGTCCTGGGATGCCAGGATAGGCAGAAGCGCCCTGGCGCTAACGCCGACTGACGTCCCGCCAGCCCACCTGCGCTTGTCACGTCGCATGGACGGCGGGCCCATCGTATAAAGAGTGAAATCTTTCCCCGGCCGGGGAGACGATGGGGACTCGATTCTGGATCTTTTCTCGTTGTAGCGTGCGAGTGTGAAGCGTCTGTTAGCAGGAGTCCTGTCCGTCCGTCCGTCCGTCTGCGCACTCTGTTGTCGCAGCCCCTCTCCCCGTGTGAAACCTTGGGCCGTTGAGTGGCCGTGAACAAGAAATTTTCGAGTGCTTCGCCGCTCTTCACCGGAACGCGCCCGAACCGCCGCCGTCATGATCTTCGGCCGCTCGAAGGAGCCCGTCGCGCCCGTCGAGGGTGACGCGCCCGTCGCCGATGCCCCCGTCGCGACGACCGACATCGACAACACCGTGGAGCAGAGGTCCTGGTTCACCAGGGCTCTGCCCGTCTTTGCCTGCGGTGCCGGTCTCTTCTCCGATGGCTACATCAACAACGTGAGTAGTGACCGACGGTCCCGTCCCCCATCCCCCGTGCAAGACGGGAGCTCACACCTTGACCCAGGTCATCGGTTCCGTCAACACCACCCTCAAGCTCCAGTACAAGGAAGTGTACACGCAGTCCACGGCCGCCAAGTACGTCGCCGACATCGCCTTCGCCGGCACCGTCGTCGGCCAGCTCATCTTCGGCTTCACCGCCGACCGCTGGTCGCGCAATGGCTCGCTCGTCACCTCCACCATCATCCTCATCGTCTTCAGCGCCCTGGCCACCGGCTCCTACTTCAATGGCGACCCCGTCGGCATGTTCAACATGCTGGCTGCCTGGCGCTTCTTCGTCGGCATCGGCATTGGCGGTGCGCCTCTCTCTTCCCTTCGCCGTAGTCGCGGTCCGCGCGCACTTTGCTGACTTTTCCCGCAGGCGAGTATCCCGCTGGTAGCGTGGGCTGTTCCGAGGCGACTGGCGAGCTCAAGTCGGGCACCCGTAACCGCTGGTTCATCTTCTTCACCAACAGCATGATTGACCTGGGCTTCGTCATCGGTGCCTTTGTTCCCTGTGAGTTGGCGCCCCCTCCCCGTCGAACCCCCCTAAAAGTTGTCATCCGCTGACCGGCCTCAGTCGTCGTCGCCGCCGCCGCGCACAACACCAACTACAGCACCATCTGGCGCGTCAGCTTGGGCATCGGCATCGTTTTCCCCTTCGTCCTCTTCATTCTCCGCTTGCGCCTCAAGGAGCCCGAGACGTTCAAGAAGGAAGCCATGCGCCACTCGACGCCGTACCTGCTCGTCTTGAGGTTCTACGGCTTCCGCCTGCTCTGCGTCAGCCTCATCTGGTTCATCTACAACGTGAGTTCCTCACCTCCCCCTTTTGCATTGCTGCAACAATGTGCCTGGGCGCTGACACCCGGACAGTTCAGCTCGTACGCTTTCGGCATCTACACGTCCGACATCCTGAGCGGCATCTACGGCGAAACGGCGCCCTTGACGACCGTCTTCGGCTGGAACACCGTCATCAACCTGTTCTACCTGCCCGGCTCTCTCCTTGGTGCCTTCTTCAGTGACTGGATTGGTCCCAAGTACACCCTCATCATCGGTGTCAGCCTTCAGGCCATCGTCGGGTACATCATGGCCGGCACCTACGCCAGCATCAAGAACCACATCGCCGGCTTCGCCATCGTCTACGGCATCTTCATGTCGCTCGGCGAGTTCGGTCCCGGCAACAACATCGGCCTGCTGGCTTCCAAGACGAGCGCCACCGGCATCCGCGGCCGATACTACGGCTTCGCCGCCGCCGCCGGCAAGATCGGCGCCTTCGTCGGCACCTGGGTCTTCCCGTACATCCAGGCCGCCGGCGGCGACAAGGTCGCGTCCGCCCAGTACCCCTTCTGGGTGGCGTCGAGCTTGGCCCTGCTGTCCGCCGCCATCTGCTTCTTCTTCATCCCCAACATCGACCAGGACACCATCGAGAAGGAGGATCTGCGGTTCCGCGAGTTCCTCCAGAAGCACGGCTGGGACGTGGCGCAGCTGGGTCTGAGCAAGGACGAGTCCAACGTGGCCATCTACACCGAGGAGGAGCAGGCGGCGGAGAAGCTGCGAAGCGCCTAGACGCTGCTGCTGCATGATGACTCGTTAGCTAGTGTCGCGATATAATATATTTTTCGTGTCAATGAGTTGAAGTCCCGTCCGCGGAAGAGTGGCGTGAAGTGCATGATGACTGGCCGTCGGCTGCTGTTCATGATCGGCCACCTGGCACGCCAAGACGGTCTGATTGCTCACTCTCATGGGTGAAGCCCCCAAGCCTTGCGTCGAACGAAGCCTGTCGCTGAACTGCGTTGTTGCTCCATGGTGCGTGAGTGTAAGAGAGTGTCTCGGCCCGTACGCAGGTAATGTTGAACGTGGTTTTGACCCGGTAGCGTCTCGATGATGTCTGGAGCAAGTCCGAACACCTGAAACCAAACTGATGACGCTCAGTTGATGGTGTATGCGCGCTCAACATTTAGTCTTAGTCGTCATCCGCATGGAGCTGTCGAACCTTAATCGCGCAGGAGGGAAGGGGGGCGGGGGGATTCAAGCTGTATTATACCTGAGAATAGCAATCCCACGTGCCAGCAAGGCAGCCCTCAACTCGGGATACATGCGATTGGCTACCCTGGAATCGATACATATTTGGGATGACGGACGTTGATGTCGAGTGAAGTCACCAGACAGGGAACACTAGCCTCGGCGGCGGCGGCGCGTGCGGCGCAGTGTCGAGACCGTCTGTTGAGCTCTCTTACCGTACGGGGTGGAGGATCGACACGCTGGCGGTTGGATCGAGCTAGTCTTCAGGATTCCGTCGAAGGGGGCTCTGGTTGATGCCGTATTGAATGGTCAGGCGATTGGTTGACCAACCCCGTTCCTCTGCGTGACCATGGACGCAAATTGACGACTGGCTGGGAAGGCAAGGCAGAAGCTGGCATGTGAATAGTCAGTAGCTGGATGCCAAAATAGTCGATATTCCAGCTACGGGTGCCTTTCCGTGTTGTCAACGTTCTTCACATGCTCGACCACGTATGCGGGGCCACCTCTGCTGTCACGACACTTCCAAGGCTGGCGATCCCTTTACGGAGTACAGGATTGTGACTGGGAATCCAGACATACCAAGCTCAACCGTGCCAACGTCTATCCAACCCGACCTTCCATGGCCCTCTCAGGCACTGGGCTATAAAAAGCCTAGACGCCGGCTTTCCCGTTTCGGCTCACCGACACGGATTTGGGGGGGCTGCATGTCAACGGTGCCGAACCAGGTTGTCGGAAATGGCGCCCCCAAGATCGACGGCGATGCGCAAGCCGCTCCTGGCCCCTGTCACTCTCTTTGATGGTGGCGGCCGCGAACACGGGCGGGCTTGTAGGGCTTGGCGACGGGGCCCCGGAACTGCCCGGCTCGGCATGGGGAAGCCGGCTCATCCGTAGACGTGCTCGTGCGAGTAGGCAGGCCCTTCTGTATATTTGGGTGTTTGACTGCAGGTGCTGTGGCTGTTTACCGTTGACGATATTGAGACGACCCGTACACGGCAACTTGAAGCGGTCCGGCATTGAGGACCATCGTCAAACCCACTCCCATACTACTCCGTAGACGCTCCTACCGAGGACAAAGAGATGTCGAGAATATGACGTCTCACTTTCGCCTTCACATTAAAAAAACACGAAAAACAGCGCAGCTCTCACCGAACCAAGTCTTCCAGCCCGAGGGCCACCAAGCATCCCTGCCCATCGCGTGGTCGAGCAATGGCAATCTCGCCAATAGCAATCTTCGCCAACCTCACCGAACGACCCGGGCGAGAGAGCACGCGGATAGGCCCCAGATCGCTGCATTTTTGGCCTTCCACCAGCAAGGCTTCAACCACTCGGCAGCCCTGCCGCCTCGTCGATAGCGCGACTTCAAGCGATGGCGTCGCCGAGTGCCGAGTGAGAGTGACAGGGGGGTTAGTGCCATCGGGTCTTGCTCGTCCGTACCTGTATTTAGCCACTCTGACGACATGGCGTCCCTTTGTTGACGGCGGGGGACACGGCGAGTTCGTACCCGTATAAAAGCGTCGTCATCCCGGATCTGCCGTGCCAGCTTGTGACATGGAGAGCTGATACCTCTTCCTGCATTAGAAGAAATGGGCGAACAACTGGACAAGCCCACCATCGTCGCAATCGTGACGCTCATCGTTCTCGCAATCCTCACGCCCTCCGAGATTGGACGGGCCATCGTCTCATGGCCGTTTCGACAGCTCCATCGGCTCTATCGGCTCGTCATCCCCCGTACGCCGGGACGCACATGCGATCTCTTCGCGCTGGACAACATCATCTCCCCTCTCGCGGTGCACGTCTGCCCGCCGCAGCTCTGCGACCAGGCGCAAGGTGTCTCCCACGATGGCAAGACGGCAAAGTGCTGGGAGGGTACGCTGGGCGTCATGCGGCCGCGGGGATGGAAGCCGTCGCAGTCCGTCAGGATACCGAGGGCGCTGCCGCCGGTTCGCGAGTACGTTTGCACCAATGCCGAGACTGTTATGGCCTTTGTCTTGTGCTCGACGCCCGTGGCCTCCCCTTCGCTCGCCTACGACTTTAGCGACTACTCGTTCGAGCTCCTGGCCAGCGCCAACGCGTTTCGCTACGGGCACCTGATACGCGTCGAGCTGACCAGGCCCGATGCCCACACCGTGGTGGCGCACCTGGAAGGTAACGTCCATAACAACCCAGGGCTCACCAAGGGGGACATCATGGGCCTCGTCCGCGGATACCCGCCGTGGTACCGTGAGAAGATTGAGTGGACCGACAGCAGCTCATCCCGCCAGGTAGCCGAGCACCCGATCAGAGCATACGCAGACATCGCCCGAGCCGGATGGATCGTCGCCCTCGGCATCTCGAACCCAGGCGCCATTCCAACAGCCTGCCACGACTCGTCGTGGGTCACGGACAAGAACCGCTCCCCCTTCTACCGCGCGCTCGAGATCACGCGCGGCAAGATCGCGCCCGTCTTCCCGACCGATCCGGATCTCAAGTCCGTCGTGCAGTCCCTCGAGTACATGTGGAGCAGGCAGACGAACAGCGGCGCCGCGATCCTTCTCTCCCGGCCCGTCCGGCCGCTGTCGAAGCTGCAGGCCGAACGCGCCATGAAGCTGTACAACGGGCCGACGAACTCGCCGCTCAGCAGCGACGACGTGGAGCTGCTGAGCGTGCCGGACGTGCGCCTGGCCGTCCTCCACGCGGTGCACCGGGGGGCCATGGATCTCATGGAGGCGTTCAAGAACAGCAGGGGGCGCGTGTTTGGCCTGGAGAGGATGTTCCCGCAGCGGGGGCAGCGGGTATACGTCAGGGACTGCCTTGCGGACGGGACGGCTGCTGAGGTGGTTCCCGCGTAGAGGGACGGTTGAGATTCAGACTTGGCGGATCAAAGTTTGTGGTTGTGCCGCCAATCGGTCTTTGCCGTGCGTACAACGTATTTATGAGGCTTGGGCTTACTGGCAAAGGCTGCCTCAACCTTCATTCCTTCGAGTCGCTTCCGCATGAGTAACCATAACAAGAAACAGACCAGATCCGGCTTCTTTCCACTAGAAAGGCAATGTCATCAAATCAGTCTCAAATGACTTCTGTGAGACTTCACTGGCCAGGCCGCCGCCTCGAAATCCTCTCGCGCCGTTACCATGACCATGGACGGTGCTCCATCCGCCGTGGCAATACACAGCTTCAATCCAGTCATCAAGTCCCCAAGCTCACCAACACCCCCGGATACACAAAAAACACAACCTCCTTTGACGAATGGCATCCTCAGAGCATAGTCCACAGCCTCCCATCTCGTCGGAGGTCCCTGCGCCACCTCTGCGTGCCCGTTGGTCCAACCATGACGCTCCCGCCTTCCCAAACAGGCAAACACCGCCCCGGGTGCCCGCCCGGATCGAAAGTTGTGGGGCCGGAGGCCGGGGTTGCGAAACGGGGCGCAGGCATCGGGAGTCGGCCGACTTTTATTTGGAGGCGACTAATGCCGCGTGAGCAACCGTTGGGAGATGTTTGGAAGCGAAGCTGTACCCGAGACCTGTCGTCTTGCTTCTTGAAATGAGTACGGAGTACGGAGTGGTTCTTCGCTGTCTTCCCTCCGGTACGAGGTACATCATCTTGGATGTCAGATGGCACGAAGATTTGGATTATTGCCCAAAAAGATCTCGTTTGAATTCGATTCTCGACTGACCTCCCGTCCGCTGCCATTGAGCAACGTCTTCAGGAAACGTGTACCGTTCTTGCATTGTTACGCCAAATGCCTACAGGTCACCGCGACGCGAAACACAGTACTTGGAGAACGAGTAGGCCACCAATGTCAAATGACAGGACGAAACTGTCCAATATAAATGCCAAATGCCAATTATTGTAGTACAGAACCAGTCATAACGCCATAGTCGTGTGCGACTTTTCCCCCAGGTATCGTAACTATTAGGTGCAAGGGCATGCTCGGCGTGCACCCCAATGCTTTTTCATGCGGTCCTTTTGGCTTGCTCAACGGCTCGACATCCCATAAAAATGCCCATCAGACAAAAGAACCCTATGCGATCGTCCTCCATCCCGTGTTTTACAGCGGCGAGCCCGGCAGAGATTCTGTGCCAGTGAGCTTCGGCAATCCGCGGGCCGCTCAAACGTCTGGCCCCCCCTGTCCTAAACACAAAAGCAAACCTCTGCAATGCAAATCTCCGCGAAATTTCCCAGTCATCTTCGTCATTAAGGGGGCGGAAAGCGACCAGATCAGGCGACCGTCGCCAGCAGGCGTGTTACGGCCACCGCCATGAGAATGCCGGCTACCAGCCACAGCAGCCACCGCAGCGCGACGTTGTACGTCTGGGCGCGGTTGCGGCGCTTGGAGCGCGCCACGAAGTCCGAGTTGTCGTTGACGTTGGGGAATGGACACCCCTTGGGCACCTGCTCGCCGAGGAACTCGCACAGCGGCCCCCAGCCGTCGGTGACGCGGTACTCGAGCAGCCTCTCCTTGGGCACGAGGCTGCGCACCTCGGCGTAGTGGCGCAGGAAGACGTCCTTGCCGCGGCCGGGGAAGTCGCCCTCGAAGAAGCAGTCGAAGAACTTCTTGAGCATGGGGTAGTACATGGCGGCGGCCCAGTCGAAGCGCGAGAGCCAGCGCAGGTGGCCGTCAGTGACGCGCCAGTAGACCGTCTTCATGGTGGAGGCGTGCCACGAGTGGACGTCGCGGTTGGTGAGCACCACCTTGGCCTCCGGGTAGGCCTCGATGAGCTCGCGAGCGAAGGCGATGCTGGGCCAGTCGCAGACGGCCTGGGCGTCGCCGAGCAGCTGGTCCCAGTCTTCGCGGGTGAACTTGCGGCCCTGGCCGTCGTACTTGGCGCACAGGGCGTCCATCCACATGAGGGCGTCGGGCGGGTTCTCGATGGAGCAGCTCATCATGTGGTACGTGTCGACGTAGCCGAGCTGCTTCATGGCGGAGCGCATGGCTGGAGGGGGACCCGGGGCGTCAGCGAGGCATGTACCACGGGTGCTGCTGCATCTGGAGAGAACCTACAGGCTGTGCCGGTGCGGCCGAGGCCGAGGATGAGGACCTTCATGGGCACCTTTCGCCTACATGTCCGGCGGTTGATGTCGGTGTCGTGGGTGAAGACGTCGGTGACTGGCCGCCGTTTGTAGGTCGCGGAGTAGGCCATTGTGGCGCGTGTGTCGAGGCGTTGGTGTAGCGGTCACGCCGGAATATCGCAGATCTCTATCGCTGTATTTGTCGGAAACTCCCAAAGACGTCGAAGGAAAGACTGGAGCGAGGGTATTCGGAAGCACCACCGAAGGGGCCTATCCCCGAGAACGATGGGAGGCAAAGAAGAAAAGGAAGAAGGGAAAAACAGCCCTCGATCGACGGGCATGAACCGAGCAACGGCAATGCGGTGCTCGAGCGAAGCCGCAGTACTTAAAGATGGGCGAGGGGAGAGACAGGGGCAAGGGGGGTGTGGGATGCACCTTATCGATCACCGGGCCGCCCCAGCGGAGTCGCAGCTGCTAATTTGGGGATCCGGGGGGCATCGAGGTGTGAACTGCCGGAGGGAACCTACGACATAGAATATTACAGTACGTCCGTACGGGTGGTTGGTCAATCCATCCTCTGAGGGCTGACGCCGGCCAGAGCTGCCGGCCCCGTCGTCATGCGCGGCATCACCGCCCCCGGAAACACGCACCCACGATGCCACGCCCCCATCGCCATCCATATTAAACGTGTAATGAAAAAAAAAATATATCCCGGCTCGACTATCGACTGCGATCCCTGGAGCCGCACTCGTCTGGTCTCGCTTGGCCCGCCGTGGCGCGACGCCACGCAGCCCGTTTTCTCCGTCCATGTGCCGGCCGGACGACGCCACGGCGGCCTCCCCCCTGGCCCTGGCCTTGGCCCGGCCGAAACGGTCCTGCGAGCTGGGGACGGACCGTACGCGTGCGAGCGAGCTTCCGACGCACAGTACAGCCACGGGGGACAACTGTGGGAATCGAGCTTTGCCGGTGGACGCGGGGTTTGCCATCTACCAATCTCTCGATGCTCGCTTATTTACGTCAATCAGCAGTCGGCGGTGCAGTTGCAGGCAAAATTGGTGAAAGCGAGAATGCCGTCAACGTCTCCCGCCCTGCCTGAGACCTCCCTGAACGCCTTGGCGGCCAAGTCGGCTCGCGATGCCGGCGTCCAAGCCAACGTGACGACGCCCTATTACGCGGCAAACGACTGCGGACAGCCGCTCTCACTTGTCGCCAAGACAATGTTGAGTGCGGCTGCGGTGCCAGAGAAACTCGCAATACTTTTTATTTTATCCTCTTGGCGCCGTGCCTTTGGTCCGTAAGGACGAAGCGACTGCTCTCCCGACACGACGCGAAAGGGGGAATGGCGAGGCGCGTCGTGGGGGCCGGGAGGGCGTGTCTTCCTCGTGTCTTTGCGAACTGCGTGTCTCGCAGCGCCATGTCTTGATGCTCGGGCTCCAACGGCAAATTCGTTGGTGCATGCGTCTTGATTGTTGGTTTCCGGTGCCGTCTGTTGCCGTTAGATGAAGTCTGTCCCTTGGCTGCCAAGCCGCAGTAGTGACGAACTGAAGCTCCCGCAAATCGGCGCCCTGCTCCATGGTTCCAGCAGTTCCTCCCCTCCCCCAGCACGCCCCTACGGGCACCCCCCCAGGGCCTCCACCCACCCGCTGGCATGGAACTCCCGCCGCCCATGGAGAAATACTTCGTAGAATTATCGAGAAATGGAGCATCCCAATGGCTTCTTGCCGACTGCCGCTCGCAACGGCTTGGCGGGCTTGGCAGATGCCAGATCCGTTTCGAAACGTCGCTGCTCTCGCGTGGCATTAGAATGGCCGGGCGGGCGTCGTGTTGGATGCACCGCAGGGATGGTAGCCTGGAATTCGTAATGGACATTCGTGCAGCCGGCTGTAGGAGTCGGGTCGAGCAATTACGAGCACCATCATCCTCGCTGCGAGCAATGGGACCGCAATGAGAAGTCGACGGCAATAATTGAGCATCCAGCTCATCTCCACCAGCCCGCCTGCTCCTCAGCCGCGGCTCTGCAAGAGTCGCTCGAGCTGGGATGCAGCTCCGTCGAGTCGTGTGCTAATTTCAGGTATTGATTCCCTTGATATTCCGACTAGCCTGCATGCAGCCCAGGTCGCTCTTCTACTACACTTGCGACCGCGCAACTAATACCCTCTTTTTCCCTCGTAATCCAACGGTCAGAGCATCAAAGAGTTGGACGTGTCCCACGTCAGATATTACGCCGGGTGTCCAACAGATCCACTGCCAACTCATTCCATCCCAGAGAAGCCAAGTGTGAATACAACGAAATGCAAGGTTCAACGTAAAGGATTGTACGAGCAGGAGCGCACTTCGGCTTTGAATTCAGAGAAACAAAGCCCGCAGCACAAGGTATCTAACAAGACGTGAGGCATGCCCGTCTAGGCACGCCGATCCACCACGGCCAGCTTCTCGTCCATCGACAGCAGCCTGTACGGTCCCAGCTTGCGAGACGCACGGCTCCTCGTCCACGCTTTCCACATTAGACGGAGGGCGATGCTGAAGGCGAGGAAACCGAAACCAGCTGCGACGCCGCCGACCCATGTCCACGTGTCGTCAAAGTCGAGACCCTCTTCTGGCAGCTCCGGTTCAATCTTGTAGTCCTGATGAATGTTAGCAACCACGTAACTCTCTGATGCGAATCGCATAGCGGATGGCGGCAAAGGGACTCACCACTTCGGCTTCTGCGGCATCGGCCGGCAAACTCGTGCCCAAGGCGTTGCCCTTGCGGTCCAGGCCAACCACGCGCAGATACCGCGGATGGTCCGCCTGGAGCACAAAGTCCGTCTCGAAACCGTCCCTGAGCCTCCTCTCCACGACCCTCCACCGGCTGCGCGGCGAGGGCTCCTCGTCGTCCGTCCCCTGCAGCACCCACTGCGTCACCTCGGTCGCGCCGTTCCAGCTCGCGTACGCCCGCCACATGAGGGCGTCGTCGCGTGCGACGGCCAAGTCGGGGTCCGTCGCCGGGAAGCCGCGCCACGGGAACTTGAGCACGCGGTACGACTGCACGTCGCCGCTGCCAAAGTTGGCCTCCGGGCCGTAGTGCGTGTCGCAGAGCGGCGTCCCGTTGCGCGCGAACTCGGTGAAGGCGCCCGTGTAACCGAAGCCGACGACCACGTTGCCCGAGGGCAGCGTCTGCATCGAGCCCTGCGACTCGGCGGCGATGTGGTGCGGGTTCCTGTACTCGGCGAGCAGCGTGGCCGTCATGGCCTTCTGGTCGACCCTGATGCGCATGCCGCGCGGCTTCGACGCCTCGGACAACTGGCCCATGTCGCTGTTGTCGAAGAGGGTAATCTCCTTGTCGTCGTTGTGCCAGCGGGCGTCGTGCTGGAAAGCAAAGTTGGTCGCGTTGCCGTCCGAGAGGTCCTCGAACATGTTGCCCTTGCCGCCCAGTACCCATATGACGTCCCCCGTCTTGCCGTGGATGTACGTGAGGCTGTGCAGGTAGCGGCTCGAGATGAGGTAGTTGCCGCGACGGTCCTTGTCGATGCTGTTGATGTGGAACCAGTCAAAGGGCTCTTGGCCGGGCTCGCCGTCACTGCCGATGCCGCGAAACGTGTCCGATACGTTGAGGTGCTCGCTGGCACGCCATTCGAAGATGAGGTCGCCTGTGGCAATGTCGACCTCCTGAATGAGGCAGTCCCATATGGGGCCCACGGCCTTGCCGAGGGAAGAGAGGTCGTGGTCTCGGACGTCATAGACGGTCATAAGGGCGGTACCCTGCTCGGTGAAGCGAAAGTCGTGCAGGTCGCCCTCGAGGCCGTTGGCGGCCTGGATCGTGCGCGTGAGATTGTACGTCTCGTCGAGCTGCTCGCATGTTAGCCGGCACCGCGTTAATGAGCCTCAGGCCTCACCATGTAGTAGGCGCCAGCGCCGTGCCCGCCGACGGCATCGTTGCCCGCCCAAAAGGTAAGGTAGTTGTGCCCCCGGTACTTCTGCACCATGAGGTTGTAGATCTGCTTGTCCTCCCAGTTCGAGGTCCACACGAGATGGCCATGCTGGTCGAGGATCGTGGCCTGCGCGGTGCTGAATGCCGGCTCGGCGCCTCCGCGCGGCGTGAGGAACGTCTTGAAGCCGTCGAGACACGCCTCGTCCTGACTCAAGAGGTTCGGGCGTGGCGCGACAGCGTGTGACGACTTGAAGCTTTGAACGGGGTATCGGCCGAAGAAGCCGTTATCATAGGCGCCGCTGGCGATGAAGACGGGAAGTTCAGCGCGCGCAGGACCAGCCTGCAGCGCGAGGAGGAGGATGCAGACGAGTTGGAGAGATATGCGGGCTGCGGCGGCGTTAGGACAGATGTAGGTCCTCATGGAAGTCTGCATGCTGGATAAGGATATAGGATTCGACGTCAAGCGAGGGAGGCGAGACAGCCACGAAAGATGTGCAAAAGAAGGAAAACGGGAGGAAATAAACGCCGACGATGATTCTACCATGGGAGGAAGGATTTACTACGAAGTTACACGACCGACCGCGCCTGCCAGAGATGCATTGCAGTAATTAACGGGGTCTCTCGAGGAGGGCGCGTGAGGAATGCAGAGGAGGCTGGTTGAAGGAGTCCTCCTGGGACATGCGGAACAACGGCAGGCTGCCAAGCAGGACGAGTCGTCAGCGCATACGAATGCAGACGGGTCCGATGACGGGTAAACGGAGATGGCCATGCTGGCGGATACGTTGCATCGTCGGCAGACGAGACGCGCGGTGAGCTTCGTGCGTGGCGCGTTAATTGGGTTTGGGTTGGCAGCACACGAGGCGCGGTCTGATATGACCGGTAAACGGTGAGTACCGTAGGCAACTTTCCTGCAACAAATGCTCGGACGGCAAGCACCGTTTGGAGGTCCAGCGGCTCATCCAGCTGCCTGCCTACGCCGTATATCGGGCATGGCGTCGTCAGATGGGATGGTGGTGGTCGTCGGCAGCGATGAAAATAGCATCATCACGAATCCCGACGGAATCGAACTGCCACAGCCGCCGGGGCCATCTGTTTGCGCCCTTCTGACCACCCCTCCCCCCCCCATGCCCCCCTTCCATCAATCCTGCGGGTCGAGATGCACCCCTGATCTGCCCTGCGCGCGTTGGCGGCTGGGAACCAATCACCGCGTCTGGGGTTGACGCTCCATTTGGCTGAACCAGAGAGGGCGTCTTCGTCCGTACAGTGTGAGGTGCCGCGTTGGGCCCTCCAGTTCGATAGCGCTGCTCGGCTCCGAGCTAAGCTTATTAGCTAGAGACGATGAAAACCTGGAAGATGATGCTCGGCGTGGAGCCCCGGCATGGCCGACGATCAGCAGCTAGACGGGGATGGGGGAGGTTCCGTGAGTTGGGGCTGCATCTATACGGAGTATGAGTGCTTGCAACGATGCGTCAAAGTTGGAGGCCGTTGCCGTGTGCGCACGACGTGCTGAACATTAGACGCTGACAGCCCGGGCTAGGTTGTTCATGGACACTCTGGCTCTGAGCAGTCCATCCCAGATTTCCATGTACTCACACTCATTCCCGGGCGCTGCGGGTGCCTGGCACCCCTGGACCATACTGGTGCCGCGCCGCCGCCTTGGCACGCTGGAGGAGGCTCCAACGCCTCCATCTCCCAGCTAGGTTGCTTTTCTCCACGCCTCCCATCAGCTGCAGGTCCTCGGAATCCATCCATCTGCCGTCGGCGACGATGTCGGCAGCAGCCTCGGCGCCGTCCGGCTCCATTCTTGACGACGACGACGACGACGACGACGGCGTCGATTTTTGCTCGTCTTTCTGGTGCTCGCCGCCGTCGCCCTTCTTGCTCGCTTCGTGGCCGTCCTGATCGTCGCGCTGCAGCAGCCTTTGCTTTTGCTGGCCGAGCTGCTTCGCTTTAGAGGCTGCTGTGCTGCCGCGAGGCTTCCACCGTTCTCTTCTCCCGCCCATTCTGCTGCAACATCTCCATCGCAGAAGAGAGAAGCTGTGTGCGCCCGTCCGTGAGCTCCTCGTCCTCACTTCGTACGGCACGCGCAGTTGCACTCCGCCAAGCCGCGGCCGGCAGTCGCATCCGACGGCATACGCAACTCCCACCCACAACCGCCGTCAACCTCCAGCCGCCCTACGCCCGCTAGCACTACACCGGGACTGCCACCACCCGTGACGACTGCTGCGGCCGGCTTACCTGCCACGGTCTGGCATCACGGCATCCATCCTCTCTGCCTTGCCCGCTGACCTCCTGGCGCACCTGCTGCTGCGCTTGTTGTCCGTGGCAGGCAGGCTTTGGCCTGAGCTGTCCTTCCGGTGCCTCAGACGGGTCCAGGTCCATACCGGTTCCCCGGCCGCCGCCTCATCTTGCTACTTCATGCCCCCGTGTCCAGCGTCCTCGAGGTCGCCTCTTCTGCGATATGCCGTCACGCACCCACGGCAGGTCTTTCAGCAATGACTACTCGGCGGATGTCGGCAGGCCGCGGCGTGGCACCCTGAGCAACCGTAGCGCCTGGAACTTTGCCGCCCGCGAGCAGTCCCGCGACGGGCTTGAGCCCCCGGGCACCATGCTCATGGCCCGCCACGGCTCTCTTGATATCCAGGCGGCGCATCACGACGCCGAGTCCCAGTCCCCGCCGCGCACCCCGATCAAGGGAACCGCCGGCGGCGGCCCCGTCACCTGGGCCTCCCTTCCGCGCAAGGACCAGCTCGCCATCCTCTTCCTCTCCCGCTTCGTCGACTTCCTGCAGGTCGCCTCGCTCCAGGCCTACGTCTTCTACCAACTCAAGGCCTTTGACGGCGAGGCCTCGGACGCCCGCATCTCCCAGCAGGCCGGGCTGTTGCAGGGCTGCTTCACCGGCGCCCAGGTCGTCACCGCCATCCTCTGGGGCAAGGCCGCCGACGCCAGCTGGTGCGGCCGCAAGTGGGTGCTGGTCCTGGGGCTCGCCGGCACCGCCATCTCGTGTCTGGGCTACGGCTTTGCCACCTCATTCTTCTGGGCCGCCTTTTGGAGGGCCTTTGGGGGCGCCGTCAACGGGACGGTGGGCATCATGCAAGTACAATCCTGTTACCGCGATATCGGGCCAAGCACGCGCAGCTAACTCGGCCGCAGCCGCACAATGATTGCAGAGATCACTGTGGAAAAGAAGTATCAGTCTCGAGCATTTTTGATCCTGCCCATGAGTTTCAATGTTGCCGGCATTCTCGGCCCAGGTATGTCTCCGGACTCGACCCGACAAGGGACACACTGCTAACCTTCGTCAAAAGTCATGGGCGGCATGCTGGCAGATCCCATCAAGACGCTCCCTGGCCTGTTCGGCGACAAGGCCATCTTCGGCTTCCAGTGGATCCACAACTATCCGTACGCCCTACCCAGCCTCATCAACTGCATCTTCTTGACCGTGGCTACCACCGTTGTCTTTCTGTTCCTGGAAGAGGTGAGATATTGCCCGCATCTGGTTCCATGAGCTATGGCTGACCCGAGCAGACCTCCAAGGATAGACGAGGCAAATTCGACTTTGGCTTGCACCTTGGCAACCGCATCAAGCAAGCCGTCTTCCGCAATAATGGCTCCCTTGGCGGATATGTCCACATCCCACAAGTTCCTATGCAAACCTTTCAAGAAAAGACGGTAGTCGTTTCCAAGACGCCCTCCACGACGCAACGGCTGCCGTTCTGCCGCCTTTGGACGCGCAACGTAATATTCACTCTCCTCACAGGCGCCTTCTACGACTTTCACCTTGGCGCTTTTGCCAACATCTGGTCCTTGTTCCTCTCGACTCCTCGATACTTTGACCCTCGGTCCCACCAGCAGCGACGCTCTCTTCCACTGCTGCTTACTGGCGGTCTAGGGATGCCAGCATCGACCGTAGGCTTTGCCACATCGTTTCTCGGCATCTTGGGCATGTTGCTGCAGGTGACGCTTTACCCCCCGATCCAAGCACGACTTGGCACAATCCGATCCTTCCGCTACTTCCTCTTTCTCTTCCCCGTCGCGTATTTCGTCGCCCCGTACTTGTCTATCCTGCCGTCGTCGACGGAGCCTCCCCTGCCCGCGGCGGGAGGCTTCATTTGGATCGGAATCATTCTCGTTCTTCTGCTGCAGGTCACAGCTCGGACGTTTACCCTGCCCGCCAGCATCATCCTGCTCAACAACTGCAGCCCACATCCGAGCGTTCTCGGCACCATACACGGCTTGGGGCAGAGCGTCTCCGCGGGCTTCCGCACCATCGGGCCTGTCGTCGGCGGATGGTGGTACGGCTATGGGCTCGACATTGGCATGGTCGCGTGGGGGTGGTGGGGAGTGGCCGCCATGTCGGGCTGTGCTTGTGTTACGGCAATGGGCATGTACGAAGGCACGGGGCATGAGATCTTCCTCGAGGGGGAGCGCGACGGGCAAGGTGGTAATTAGACTTTTGGATAGATGAGCTGTCGAGCTCACATATGTGTACGATTGTATATTAGACGGACCGGGTCATCTTGCACCAACGCCTTCGGACAAGGAAAGCGACGCATGGGGAGGATTGGACCTTTCGGGTCTACGAGGTGAATGAAACAAAACGATGGCATGACAGCTACCTTGACATATTAAGCTAGGTAGTAGGCGCAGACTGCAATGAAGGTCTCGCATACTAGAAGATATGAAGTCCACATGGCAGGGAAACTTACAGCTCAGGCGCCGCTCAGAGCCCTTGACCCCTGGCCGGTCCCTTGAAACCAACGCCAATAGCTCTTCAACAATGCTCCATACTGAGCCTGCTACTTTGAAAAATCAACGTAACCCTTGCCTCCGACAAAAGTGGCATGCCACGGGACTTGTGTCTTGCTTTCGGCGAGCTGCGTGAAGAAATCCCCATGCGACTGAGCATTGACCCCAGCATAGACGGGGGACCCATCCGCGTTGCGTTCATCGGCATAGAAGAACCTGTATCCCTTCGGGGCATATACTTCCGAGGCAGAGGCAATCAGATGCGCCGTGGCCGACTTTCCAATCCCAAGGCTGAGAAGCGGGGCGATGGGGGCGACATTGAGTATGTTGCCCGTGTAGATGAAGGTCCGGGACGCCGCTGTGGGGAGCTGGTCAAAGACGGCTGTGGCTTCGTGGGCAGCGGCAAGGACACTGGCCGTGTTGACTTGGAAGTCTCGGTTGAGGTCCTTTACGGTCAGGGCGAGCGGATCGTCTTTGGGGTTGGCTGTGGCCGCGGAGGCTTTTGCCAAATGCCAATCAGCGGAAGGATACAATGGAATAAAGGACCGGCAACTGGGAGATGCTAACCGTTGTACACCACCACGCTGGGAGGGCCAAGGTCCTGGGCGACCTTGCGGAAGATGTCGGGCACATTGTTAGGGTCTGAGAGATCGCCCTGGATGTGCAGGTCGACCCCACCCTTGCCAGAATCTCTCTGTGTCCTCGAGGTCGAAGCGACCTTGTAGCCTTTGGCGGCGAAGGCCCGAGCGACGCCCGCGCCGACGTTGGTGCCGCCGCCAAGGATCAGAAGAACGGGAGCAGTTGACACCATTGTTGTTCAGATACAGCTGTTGGGGTGTTTTACAGATTAAGAAATGTAGATTAGATTGATAACTGATGAGATTGATTAAAGAGTTCTGACGAACAGTGGCGTCGTCGATATATATAGATACGTCGGTCTAAGTGAAGATGCTACATTATCTTGGCGGCCGCCATTCCAGGGGTAATTGGATTTCCAAAAGATTGAAAATAAAAGATTCCAAAGACCTTTGGATGATTCCACATGGGATCTTCAACATGCGAACCAACCGCATTGTTCAAGCTTCCCCCGGAGCTCCGTGGACGCGGAGATGGGTGGCTTGACTAACCCGTTCGGTAGCGTCGGCTGTCGTCCCGTTACATGCCATGTGGTGTTCCAACCACCAACGAGCATGTATCGATGCAGTCACAACCATCTCATTTGTCAGCCAATCCCTCCCTTGCGAATAACCGCGCGGCTTCGACTCACGGGCACTAGGTCGATGGCGGGGATGCTGTTGTGGTGCTCGCCCAGCCCCAGCGATTGGTCCCCGCGAAGTGTGCGGCATCATACAGGGCATCATGCCGTGTGGAGGAGGTGGCAACAGCGATCTATGATGCAGATTGATAAGATCGCGGTGGGATGACAAACAGCTACCTGAGGTGCGGGTGTCGGAAAGCGTGCCGGTTTCCGCGCTCAATGCTGGCGGAGAAGTTGAGCACTCGTGGCGAATCCGCGTTTGTCGCCGTGGCCTATCCACCACTCATAGTTCTGGCGCGAAGACGTTGACTGCAGGGATGGAGCGATGTAAGTGCCATAGTGTGCTATATAAGAGTAGATGATCTTGTGTGTTGCTGGACCGTGCACGTAACATGAACATCATTCCACCGCACTAACACGCCGCACTTCTTCCAACGCCTGTATCATGAGCTCGAATATCCTCATCACCGGCGCTGCCGGCTACGTGTAGGCACACCGTCGTAGAGATTTGCTCACGGACTAACAAGAGCTTAGCGGAGGTTCTCTCGTTGCGGATTTTAGATCCCGCAACTCACCGTTGATCAAGGAGGCTAACATCACCGCCTTTGTTCGATCTGAGGATCAAGTCCAGGCCCTGTCAAAGGCTGGCATCAATGTCCTTCAGGTGAATCTGGGTGATGAAGAAGCCGTGACCGAAGCGGTGCTGGAAAACAAGAGTAACTCCCTCTCTCAAAGCTAGACGTGCGGCGGGCTGGCGAGCTGACTCTTGTTCAGTCGACATCATTGTTCATTGCGCAAGCGGGCTGGAGGCACCCCTCGCGCTTAACCTTGTAAAGGCTCTTGGCAAACGTCGAGAGGCCAGTGGAGAGCCGACCTATTTCATTCACGTCAGTATACACCACCCTATCTTGCTTTTCTATTTAGTAGAGGCGGACACTGAGCCCCCAGCGTAGACATCAGGAGGATCTGCCTACTCGGACAAAGGCGGCTGGCCACATGGAGAAGTCAAGGATACCGGTCCTATCTACGAGTTGGAGAAGCCGGTGGCTGACTCCAACCCTCTTCGAAAGGTATGCTCTCTTGTCCGCGTACAGGACGCTGCTCTGACTCGATTGGAAGACGAATGTGGTCGTCACCGAACAAGCCAGGGCGCACGGCGTCACAAGTTATATTGTTGTGCCGCCGTTGGTTTGTAAGTGCTCCAGTCCTAGCACAATGCAGGGATGAGCCGGTGATTGCTTGGGGGCTGACTGCGTCGTTAGATGGGAGAGGCCGCGGCGAATGGAACAAGCTGTCCGTGAGCTTGCCGCGTTACATCAAGGGCAGTATCTCGAACAAGGCCGTGTACAAGTTTCCCGAAAGCATCGTAAGGCAGCCTGCCTCTCACCTCATGGTCGCAAAGGCTAAAACTAAGCTGCGCCAGACCCAGCCAGCCGTGCACGTGTCCGACCTGATGACCCTGTACGCGCTCATCGTCGAGAAGATCCTCAGCAAGGAGCCGCCGCCGAGCGGCGAAAAGGGCCACTACTTCGCCGTCGCCCACAAGTTCAACTGGTGGGATACCCTGGACCGCCTTGCTGTCGTGCTCCACGCCCGCGGCCTCGTGGCCGAGCCGTCGGTCAAGATCTGGCCCAGCGATGAGATGGCCGCGGAGGCGTTGGGTCTCCCAGTCCAGTTTATGCACCTGATTTGGAACTCACAGTAAGTTTTCCCTTTGCATTGATCCGTGAAAGATGCCAGGAGGATATTTGTATCTGACAGACGTCAATCAAGCGCGGAGATCGTTCCCGACAAGAAACGTGCCCTTGAATGGCAGCCGGCGTGGGACGACGAGGCAAAGTTCCTGCAGAACTTGGATAATGAAGTTCAGGCTGTGCTGGAGCTGGATGAGCCACGGAGCAGTGTCTTTGATGCCTTGAACAAGTGAATACCTGTGTCGGCCTTGGGTTGCTTTAATCAGGACGAAATACGTGCTTTCTGCCCTCGCCACTTGTAGGTTTTACTTCACTAATAACACGATTTGTTGAGTTCTCAGACCTCAACCGTCTTCTCACCATCAAAACCATGCGCCTGAGCAAAGTAATACCCTCCCTGGTTGGTAAGAAGCCTTAATGGCTCAGCCCCATTGCCCCGATCGACCAGGAAGTCGCAGTTATAGTGCGTGTGCCCGAATGCCCAGAGCTTGACTCTGTCGGTCTTGAAGCACGCCTCATTTGACAAGTCTGTCGAGAAGCCACTCGTGATCGGACTGCCCGCGTGCCGCGGATCGGCGGCGCGAGGATCTTGCGATGGGCCCCAGTGCGTGAGGATTATGATCTTGGCGTCAGTTGCGGCCTCCTCGAGGTCGGCCACTTGGGCATTGAGCCAGATTACGTCCCGGCGGTGCGCTGCGTTGTGCGTGTCGACGTCCCAGTCAGTGGTCTGGAAGAAATCATTGAGACCGAAACTGACAGCCTCGTGACTCTCATCCGGGACCGAAGAGAATAGGCTGCAACCCAGGATCGTGACGTTTGTCTCGGGTAGCCGATACGACCGGCGATCCAGCAAGACGAATTCGCCCAGCGAAGTATCTTTGCGCACATCCACCTCGAAGGCAAGGAGCACATCTAGCGCCTCAGGCCAGCTGGAGTGGTACGCCTCATGATTCCCAGGAACGAAGAGCACGGTACGGAACTGGCGGAGTTGTTTTCGCAGAAACTCTAGGAAGTTGTCTTTGTGAGCCACCACGTTGCCAATATCGCCGAGGAGCGCCAGCGTCGGCGCTTTTGGCACGTCTTCAAAAATGTCATAGGCCTTGGGCGACTCCAGGTGCAGGTCTGAGAGGATTTGGACCGCCATAATGGAAAATAGAGACTGGAGGCTTGAAGGGGGTCAATGCTGAAAACGTGAACATTGAATGCTGCCTGTGCTGAGCTGCATCTAGGCAGTTATAAAGCCGCTTAGGTAATTTTCCTATGATGAGCTGCCTGGAGCAACTCAGACATGTAAGTAGCTAGAGCACGGGCGAGAACGTCATATAGAGACCTTGACATCTCGCTGGAATAAAGGTCAATTTCTCTGGTCTGTATGACGATAAATGTCCATCACCTGACCTCATAGCGCGGCAACAATTTCTTGAGTCACATCTTTAACGCGAGCCTGTAACAAGGCTTCCATGCAAGTATTTGGCTTGGAGCCATGAGCTCCCTCTTCATATCCCTCCAACATCCTGGCACTTAGCTCACGAATTAGACCCATGATGCTTGCCAAGTTCCCCAACAGAAGCTGTGCTCTCAGTCTCGAGACGCTATCAGTATCGTCACCCGCGGTCTTGCTCGCAACTGGAGCAAGCCTGTCTCTTTCCATACTTGACTGTCCGGAGGCATCTGAACAGGGAGAGAACGTCGAGTATGGGAGTATTTCTCGACCCAATCGTATTGTTGAGTGCACAAGAGCCTTGTACAAGTCGAGAATGCGACAGAGAAGTGTAACCAACAAAAGAGGCACATGCATTCGATCGCAGCAGGAGCACCTGAGCACACGATGCAACTCAGCGGTAACGGATGGCAGGATTGCGTAGTTTCTATCGAATATGCTGATATTGATGCTGGTAGTGGGGTACGATGACTGTGACGAGATGGTACCTGTGGCTTGTTGCTGCTCAAGTAATTGGCATGTCCCGATGAACTTTTCAGAGACCGGCGAGAGCTCGTTGAGTAGGTGGAGTACAAAACCGCTGCAGTCATGCCTCTGAATGACTGAAGAAAGCTCCTCGTCTTTGTCTTCAACAAGCATCGCGGGCTCAGCATTGACGTGCTCTTCAATAGTTGCTCTCCGCGCATTGGGAGAAGTTCCCGAGCCTTCCTCGACCGTCGTATTCTGCATGTAGCCGATTCTTTCGAGGCCGTATGGCGGAGTAGTAGGACCATGGGCTCCAAGGATGCTAGTGTCTGGGCAGTAAAATGGCGAATGATCTAGTGTAAGAATTCCCGGAGTAGGAATCGCCGGGGTGGCATACGGAACCTCACTGGAAATCCAGCATTGCGCGCCATTGTTATAGTTGGCAGGTAAAACCTCAGCCGAGCAAGAACAAGAGCAAGTCCTGCTATGGCTCATGTTGACCGCCTGATGTGGTAAAGTCGAGGAAGAAGTATGTGGAGAATTGCCGTTCAACGGAGACGCGTTGCTCCCATAGAACGCATATGCATCTGCAGCATTTTCCGGCAGGTCAACGACTCTAGGAGTACTATTCTCCTCATAACCTGATGGTGGTGACTGATACTGTGGCTCAAACGGCGACAAAGAATGACGACTTGCCGCAGGGGCCTTGGGTCTGAGCCGAGAGAGTTTACGCTTGTTGGTGGGATGGATGGCAGCACATTCGCTTGATCCCCTGATTCTTTGGTAGCGCTGAGAAGGGCTATATGAGCACTCAATGTCTCGGGATTTGCATCTCGAACAAGAAGGCTGCTCTCTGCCGCACTTTACTTTCGCTATGCCACATTCGTCACAGCTGTCCTTGACGCGTCTTCGGGGCTGTTGGATTCTGAGCTCGGGCTCTACCGGTATAAATATGGGCCAATCTTGGGCTTTTGCATCGTCCATGACGGTTGGAAGTCGTGTGACGAGAGGTGGAGGATGTTGAAATTAGAAAGAAACTGGAGGTAGAGCCTGTTCGAGTTGAAATTTTGACTCCAAGACGCGAATAGAAGGTCTTCAGCGCCGACTTTCGACCGATCTTGGGTTTACAATAAAATAGCAACGAAGGTGGATAGTGGACGAGTGCAGGTGCCCTCTTTACCATGGCGTACAGCTCAAGGCTCACGGAATGCGGGCCATATCTGATTACAAATAGTGAACAAATAAACGATGTAAACAACGATGAGCGTAACAGTCACTATAAATAGCAATTGATCGTCATCTTGTTGTGTCGTGCGCTTGGCATCATACACGCCGAGCAGAAGAAGCAGCTCGTGAATGGAATAGCCAGTCAAGCTAATGTAGCTGAGAATAGGGGGGAGCGTTACGGCCCGCGATAACAAATGATTCGTAGGACAGACCAACAGCTGTCGTGCGGGCTGTTGGTCATAATACTATGCAGTAGACATACTGGGATCTGCCAACCAGCGGTTATGCTGTGTTCGACCATCGGGAATTACACGCGGGACGTTGTGCATCCAACGCTTCAGGCTAGGCTTAGGGTATCCTTGCAGGTTGCAAATTCTGGTTGTCCCCCCTGCATCTCCTAGTTCTTACATAGTATTGACTGCCATAGGGTTGTTGGCTCGTTGGTCACCGTGTACTATGTGCCGTTCTTCCGTTTTTGGTTGAGAAGTCGACGATGACAACCCTAGGGTATATTAATTTTCATGCTTGGATTCACTAATTCGAGCCCTCATAACTATAAACACTATCCCATAAAGAAATCAGGTAGTATTGAATCGCTGATGAGGTGAGTTTGACGTTGGGGATGTGCGTAAGATATTAGGCTTCGCGCCCATCTCAATAGCGACTCACCTGAAGTGTTGTTGGTTCAACCCCTATCCCGCGGCCACTTATGCACACCCGGACCAAAAGTTCCATGTCCGTGTGGGTGTGGGACGGCCCGGCTCGAGCTGCTGCAGACCGGAGGTTCAAACACACGCCAGCGCCAAGCACGGCTAAGTGACATGGGCATCTAACCTATGACCACAGCCCCATTGCCTCACTACGGGCCAGCTCCGAGGAGTATTTTGATGTTTGCACCCTGGAATCAGCCCCATCCAGTCCGGTTGGCCTCCATTAACATGCATATACTTGATATATATACAACTAACAATGAAGTGAAACACTCGGAGCTTCCTAATAGTCCTTCCGCGCCAATATTGACTTAAGGAGGCCTGACCAACTCAACCAAAATACTCGCATCAAAGGAGTCCTATTAGGTTGGCGCCAGCTCCCCCCATCTCCACGACCACCATAGTCAGGAGGTTCTTGAGCCGAGGTTACAGTTGAAGCATATCAACATGTGACCACATTTGAATACTGAGGCCAAGATCGAGCGTATTGACTTCTCGCTCGCCACATACAATGTCAATGTAGAGACCTATGGCGAATTTCATCCTCGTTCTACATGAGATAGCTCTCGTAGACACCACGCGGTTACTTTCACTGGAAGAAAGTCGTTTGAAGGATGACCAACCTCGTCGTTCAATCCATGCCATAAATTTCTGGAACAAGATCAGGAGGGGTTTCCTGAAACATAGTAACAGTGATGGGTAGAGCTCACTGTACGAAAGAAGGCACGGCATGTGTAGGCTTCTGGGACTCCTTGCAATCCCCGGCAATTGTTCGTGATGCCTGGTGACTCCGACTCCCAATGTTTTGCGTTGGTGTCCGGCATTTGCGGTGAGTGTACGGGGCTCGCGCTCTCGGTATGCACTCTCTTCCATAAGATAAATTGGAACAAGGGGCCCGACAATTGCAGAAAATATTCCGCTGTCTGCACGAGACACAAGAGTAGTCATGCGTCTTCTGCGAATCGTGCGATTCAATGACTTCGATACTCGAGGCAGTCAGTGAGGAGTTCGACGGTGCACTTGAAGGCTGCCGTCGCGGTATTGTGACGTAGAAAACTAGGTTGACTTGACGCGGCGCATGCCACATTCCAGTCGTCTACGTCGAAGCAGGTAGAAGAAGGAGAAAATATTCTAATCTCCCTCAGCAGACCTGCCAATGGACCACAATTCCTTTTTATTTCGAGACCGTAGAAAGACCGCCAGCGATGCTCACCGGTGTCAGCAGTGGATATTTGTACATGCGCTTTCGGGTCAAGAGACGTTGAACGAAGCCAGAAAAACCCAAGTCGACGACAAGATCTTGCAACGAGCTTTTGCAGGCGGAAGAGGAAGGTGATAACAGGAAGCTGGAACCCAACATATCTGGTTGGGCGACCGGCACTACAAGGCGTCATCAGCTGATATGCATGCATCCATGTTTCCAACTCAGAACCAACAGCCACATTATGTTGATACCCATGGCCTGGCCTTCCGCAAAACGGTCCCTAGTGCTTATGTATACATGTATTATCTGCACGCACAGTTGCGTGAGATCACGACCCAACGTTGGCTTCTGCAAGTGTCCGTGGCTATGGTACAAAGGTAGGAAAAGCTAGACAGCCCTGCCATAATCGCTCTAATAAGAGCCTGAATGATTGGAAAGGCAGCCTCCGTCCAAAACAAGAACTAGACCGTTGCAGTAGCCCGCAGCAGGAGAGGCTAGATAGACAATCGTCCCACCCATCTCTTGCTCCGTCCCGAACCTCTGCTCAGGTATGATGCTTTTGGGGACCACACCTCCAGTCGCGGAGAAATTCTGGGCGATATCATCCGTCATCTCCGTATGCCAAACTGTGGAATGGGAGCTTCAGTCAGCCTCGAGTAGAGATTGGAAGGTAAGGCAAATGGCCAGCATTTGCCATGACTTACATCCAGGGGCAATGACATTGGAGCGAATGCCATAGGGAATCAAGTAATTCGACATCTGCTTCATCATGTGAGTGGTTGCGGCCTTGCTAGCGTCGTAAAAGAAGTCATCGTGGGCATGAATGTAGGCGCCGATGCTGGTGGTGGTGATGATCTGAGAGCTGACCCAATTTCTCAACCTGGAAGCAGAGAGATTATATGCGCCAGGCTCATTAGCAGAGGCAGCAGCCTCCGAAATCCTGTTTCCCTGATCAAGCAGCTCAAGAAAGGCAAATGAGACGATCAAGGCGGCGACAGTATTGGTCTGCAAAACGGCCAGGGATTCCTCGAAGCTACGCGAGAACCAGTAGTCCCGCACACTCGCGAGGGACCCCTTGGGGCCCGGATGCGGTTTGGCAGGGCCTCGTTTGGGTGTGCTTATTCCGGCATTGTTCACCAGCAGGTTGATGTGGCCCTCTTCTTCGCGAATAATGTCTACCGCTCGTTCAAGGTCCTCGTGCGACGTCACACTCGCTTGGATGGGGCGAATATTGCCGAATTTCTGTGAACGAAATGATATAGATTAGCCTTCGTACAACTAAAACAGTGGAGAGAAATGAATGAGACTTGTTCGCCTCTGAGGAAAAGCGAACTCACAGCCATTTTTGCAGTCTCCTGCAGTTTCTCGAGCCTTCGTCCCAATATGTAGACAATGGCACCGTTGTTCTCGAGGGCCTTTGCCATGATTTGACCTATGCCCGAGCCCGCACCAGTGACGACAGCTACCATGCCCTCAAGATGATACATTTGATGAGCATTTAAAGGAGCTTCAGTCGTCATGCGAGATCCTGGTCCCTGTGGGTCGATGGAATGGGGAATAGAACCCATGATGAGCGAGCAAACGAGCAAAATGAAGCAGTCGAGGTCTTTATGAAACCAAAATCTAGATTAGGCAGCCTAGTGGAAATGGCGGAGATGTTTGAACAGGACGAGCCTCCAAGCTGGGTCGTGACGCCCTACTTAAATGTCGACTCCGATTTCTTAACTTACAGGTTATATGGACGGCAGAGAATATAACGCGTCATCGGCAAGATAATCCATAACTGACCAACTTTCATTCTTTTTCAGGATCGGGATTGGGGGCCAACGTCGGGCTCGTGCGAGAGAGCGTTGTGCGGGCGTCGGGAGTACTGTTGGATATTTTTAAGTCGGCCTTTCCGGTCTCAAAGAATTGTAATTGATTATGTCGCATCGTGTTAGCCGCTACCGCAGCCATTGACCTGTCACTCTACGCAAGATGCAGCCACGCAAGAGGTGGTACTCCGTACAGCATGCGGGTGTTACCCGA
The DNA here is from genome assembly GCA_024340005.1 of Tolypocladium tropicale. Lineage (NCBI taxonomy): Eukaryota > Fungi > Ascomycota > Sordariomycetes > Hypocreales > Ophiocordycipitaceae > Tolypocladium > Tolypocladium tropicale. The sequence continues at coordinate 203,759 of JALHBU010000053.1, read as the reverse complement.
TCGGATACCCCCGAAGGATCGGGATAGATGCGGCGGCGGCCCGGGCTTCGTACCCAATCAAGTTCAATCAAGAGCCTTCATACAGGCTACTGTGACTAGGGCTCTTGCTGTGGCTCTCATGTTACGGAGCGCATTTTCCCCTTCAATATGGTGCCAAGTTTATTCTTTCATTGCTCTTCGCCTGCCATGCACGTCCCACCCAACCACGTACCTCCAAGATAACCTGGCTGCCTGGTTGACCGACTCTACTAACCGCCCAAGCTCAGCCCGTAGCCTTCTTTTCTCTCCGCTCTATAATTAATATGCCTCATGCCTCGTGGCTGGCTCCCGCCTGGGCCCTTGCGCCCGCCCCCATTCATGTAATCCCAGTTGTTGGTGGCTTGCCCACATGCGCGGTCCAGGCAATGTCTTGAGCCACGATTCATCGTGCCCCAACGAGGCTCCGTATCTGACGTTACGGGGTCTCGCAGTTTGGGATACTTGGCCGGCATGTGGTTAAACACGCTGTTTCGGCATTGAGTTATATCGTGGCGTAGCCTTCGCCTTGCCACGTGAATTTGAAGGACTTGTAGCATTCCTCTCTTGGCTTTCATGGCATCTTTGCAGTCAAAACGCGTGCGTTAACGGCATCTTCCTAGTCGATTTGCCCATACCACGACCGTGTTCTTGCATCTAGCTGATGATTAGGCAGTATGCCATGGCCTCGAAGTCGCCGCGACCATTTGCTGACAGTTCGTTAGACGCCCAACACCACCATGAGAACGCCAAAATATGGATAAGCTTGACTATGGCCGAGCGGCAGTACTGTTAGGACCAAGGTCAATGCCCCCAACCTTAAGCACCGCGTGTCTCATCCTTGCTTCTTACTGTCAGAACAGCCATGGCCGAGATGACGAGCCACAAGAATACGCTGACCGTCATCTCCTGCTCGAAGAGCGCCGTCATCATTTCGGGGATGAGCCACATTGACCACGCCGCGCTCATGTCATCTTTGAAGATCCTGGAGAGCTTGCTGAAGAGACCATCAGCCTCATTTGTCGCAGCGCTGAGAAGCCATCGTTAACACGCTTCGCATCCAGCATACTAACATAGGAGTTGGGCCTGCTGGTTCAACCATATGACCAGAAGATCTGGTACTCAACCGGATTCGATGGTCGGCGAACCAAGGAAGCTCATCCTGCGAGATCGACTTGGCAATGCCGGATTCTCGATAGAAGAAGTCAATCTACAGCTGTGGAGTTTCATGTAGCTGGATACGCGGGTGCATCCAAAACTCTCGCAACGCCGCCCGAAACGAAACCCCTTTGTCTCTCGATTGCCTCAAAGCTGGAATCAGCGAGGCATTTCCAGTAATTTGGAGCTCCTTTTGCTTTCAGCACATTTCAGATGTCTGTGTATGCCCATTTTCGGCACTCCTGGGGGCGAACAGCGGGCTCGGACAGCGCGGTGGTGTACGCAGCACGCAGTGAGCGCAGCATTGAGGTTTCAATTGCCGATTTGCTATGGTGCATCTTTTGAGGCGTGCTAACGCAATCAGTTAGGTGTCAAATGCACTCGAGCCATCAAAAATACTGGTACTATTTTCCGTAAAATCTGGTGGATGGTACCAACAAGGTCCAAAGGCGTCGGTTGCGTCCGCTCAGGTTGTCCTTGTCCCTTTCCACGGCAACCGGCACTCGACAAAGCCCTCGACTGGCCAAGCGCAATCGCACAACTCTAGACCCGCTGTGTCAAGTCCGATATCTCGTCTTCATACGACGAGCAGGCATCTTCCATAAGCTACAGCTGCCTGGCGCGCTCTAGAGCACGGGCTCAGTGGCGACAGAGCTGGCCGTCCCAATTCGCCGATCATCAGGGCTCAGCGTGGCAGAACCGTGCATGGAAGAGCCAGGTGTCGTGCAATTGAGCCATGGATTTTATGTTTTGCATGTGATATCTTGATACGCAAAGGGAACTAATGTACGGAGTACGCAGCAGATGCATCCCAATCTCGGCCGCCATAGTTCGCTATCCTTGGACTGCGTACGACGACCAGCTCATCAGCTGTCGTCCAGCCACAACTGCAGGCGACCGACTCCGCAGCACACGCCTCATTGCTGCCTTGAGGCAGACCAACAGGCACAATTCGCCATCGTACATGGGGGAAGAGGCCGTCGCAGACAACGAATTGTGGCGGCACGAGGTTGAGTCATCGGCCTGAGGCTGAGCAGATCCGTCGCCCAACCACGCACGAATATCTGCCGCCCATGCATCGAGCGAGTGCGACCAAATATGCGGCCCTGCGCGAGGCACCTGGCCATCTGCCTTTGCAGCAAGGCGACGGGAGATTTGAAATCTGCTGGGCTACTTAAAAGCTGACTGCATGCCAATCTGATGGCAACAGCGTTGCTGCTCTCTCAACTCAACTCTGCGCACAACAAGCTGTCAACCTCTCCGTCCCCAGTGCCGAAATACAGAGCCGCTGGGGCTCGCCATTTTCGCCATGGGTCTCCGCGCCATCAGAGACATCGATCGCGAGGATGTCTCCGACTTCGTCTGGAAATGGCGATGCAAGATTCTCCGCAACAAGGACGCCGTGGCCAGAAAGGCCTCGGACCTCGAGTCCATTAGCGAGGATGACGCCAAACCCGCCACGGGAAAGGACCCGACGTTTGGCTCCGAGGCAGCCATTAAGACGATGTACGAGGGCCGCAACTCGTCGCCCTCGCACTACGAATGGGTCGACTATCCCCCCAAACAGCTCTCCAAGTCGGCCGCCCGCGTCCACGACCGCGTCGCCTTCAAGGTGTACAAGGTCAAGGACCGCGACAAACCCTGCATCGCCGGTCGCTTCCCACTCAAGTACCACAGGATCGAGGTTCAGAACCCAACGCTGGTGGCTGCCCTCGAGCCCATCTTGAAGAAGGAAAATATACATCTGGACGTCAACGAGGTGGCGCAGTTCAAAGAGCCATTTCGCGCCTTGTGGTTCTGCGAGGAAGACATAATGGCACTGCACAAGTCGACCGACAACGCGTCGCCACTCAAGTCTTACCTCAAGCTTCTTCTGCGCATCATGGATGACATGTTTGCCGAGCTGCGGATCAAAAGGAAGCATATCCAAGTGAGCGGTCTCGTCGACTTCAAGGGCGCTTGGACCCTGTTCCCCAGGGGATGCACACTCTACAGCTTCGGGTTGAACTCGGAGATTCTCTGCAAGGTAGAGGGCACGCAGTACATACACAAGCGAGAGGGCACGTTCCTCTTCATCAAGACCAAGATAATGATCTTCAATGGCGAGGAGTTTGTTTGGGAGGTCAAGTGGTTGACGATAGAGGAGTACGAGGGCAACAAGCCTATCAAGGAACTGCAGCACTACCCAGTATCATTCCACCCCGGGGGCGATGAGATTTCAAAGCGCCTCATCGCCCGCGGAAAGAAAGTGCTCGATCTCCAGGGCCTCAAATACTGCTGCTACAACGGCATCGCCTTGCACTCCACCGGCAAAGAAGTGGCCAAGCACAATGTCGAAGGGCGCATTCTGATCGACGTCGTGGGCTACAACAAGCACCATCTAGCGCAGGGCCGCCGCGAAAATAAAGACCCAGATATCGAGCGATACTTATCGAGACCCTGGGATTCTGATGTAGACTCCAGCTCATGGTCTGACTCCTCGAGCTCGCGAAGCGTCGACCTCTTCCGCGACACAGACAATGAGCGAACGTCCGCCAAAAGGGGCAAGGGCAAGCGACTCAGCGAAATGCAGAAAGCCAAAAATAAAAGAGACATGATGGCCAAGGAAGACGATTTGCGATTTATTTCTGGCTTGATTGGGGGATTCGCTTTAAAGAATAAGATATGGGGTAAGTACTATTTTACTCGAGTCACTGATTAGACCCTGGCGAGCTGACTGTTGGCAAACTAGTCCAATTCTACATTGAAGACATCGAGCCCATGGTGTGGAACGATACTGCGTTCTCCCACCTCGTTTATGATGCCCAGCAGAAAGACCTCGTGTTGTCATTCGTCGAGAATCACAAGCCGGCACAATACCAAGCCCTCTCTGGCAAGGATACCAACAGCAAGAGTCAGCCGATGGACGACGTTATCCTCGGCAAGGGCCAGGGATTGATCATTCTGCTCTCCGGCCCGCCGGGTACTGGCAAGACGCTCACAGCCGAAGCAGTCGCCGATCGTACGCACCGCCCGCTGTTTTATCTGCAGGCGGAGGATCTTGGCATCAATGCCGCGGCGCTGGGGGCTAACATCAAGCGGGTGTTTGAGATGGCGACAGAGTGGGACGCGGTAATACTGCTGGACGAGGCGGACGTTTTCATGGCAGAGCGTAACCCAAACGACATCCACCGAAACGAGCTCGTCAGCATATTCCTGCGCGAGCTGGAGTATTTTCGCGGCATCATCTTCCTCACTACGAACCTGTACAACACCATCGACACCGCGTTCCGCAGCCGCGTAAGCCTGCATCTCCTGTTCCAAGCGCTGGACCGTGATGCCCGCGAGACGGTTTGGCGCAAGTTTCTCAACCGGCTGCCAGAACCTCAACCCGTCGAAGGCAAACCCGAGACAGCCGAGAAGGGCAAGGAAATAGAACTGCAGGCGGACAAAGCACTCGACGAAGCGGACATTCGGGAGCTGAGCTTGTGGCAGCTCAACGGGCGCGAGATTAAGAATGCGGTGCGTATGGTGCGCAGCTGGTGCGATCACAAAGGGTACGTAATGACGTTGGAGAGGCTGGAGAGCGGCATACGGGTGACGAGTCCGCATACGAGCAAGTCGGGCGATGTGGACGATGATTTATACAACTGATTTTGTGACAATTATTGATGATACCAGAGGAAATAATATACATGGCGCTTAAGGCGGTCAGACTGGTTTCGGTCATCTAATGATAATGTTACAGACAAATTTCGCACCCGACTTGATGGTGGAATTTATTGACTTTCACAAACCTGTAGGTCTACCGCCTTCGCACTCTGGGAAAGACTCGACCTGCCACGTCCCGTTCTTACCTAAGTGATTTTTTAGACGTGCAATTGTGAGATGGCGGACGCTCAATGTTATGTTTTCGAACTCCAAAACGCAAAGCGTCACGTAAAATATTCTTTTGTATTGCAATCTTCGGGAATGCCTGAAGAAAGTTCAAAGCATGCGCTACCTCCACCTCACCGGTGAAGCAACGGCACGCTCGTCGTCACCATTTAGATTCCATGTCAATCCTCATTTCGACGCTAAATGCCGAGCGGCTGTCAGCCCATCAGGCAGCCTCCGAAACAAATCACCTAAGCGACGCTTCGAATGTTTTTGATACTTAAGGAAGCATGAAACTATCGAGAAGTTCCTTGGCGAATTCGGGAAAGTCTTGCATCAAAGTGTGGTAATCTTCCTCGGCGTGGTCTAGCTCTTCTCCCTATGCGAGCTTGTTCTTCGCGTAGCGTATGGCCTCGTCGCGAAGTGTCCTGGTCTTCCCAAGCGATTCGTAGATTTCGCGAACCGACTTGAAAAACTGAGAAACAGAAACCTCGTTTAGCGTATGCAGCAGAATGCGGTAGTGAGTTGATGAGTAGGCTTTGAGACCATGAATCCTATACTGATCCGCCAATGCAAACATTTTCACGTGAATCATGACAGTCAGACCAAGGCTGTCTTCATCTAGTTCCTCCCGTTCCTCGTCCGTGAACTCTGCGTCGTACGTCCCGGTGTACAAGTAGTCAACCATTCGTTGCGCCATAGGGAGTGAGTAATGTTCTATTTCATACATGTCAAATTGTGCCTGCCAAAGGTCAGCAAGGAAGAAGAGGCACAAAAGAATTTAGTGACGTTACTTTGCAAGTGTCTCGGAAAACTCCAGATTGAGTTGCAATGATGATCTTGTGTACCGGAATTTTCTCGTTTTCGCAAACCAGGATAAAGTCCGTGAATTGTTCCGCCTTCTGTGCCCTAGAGTCAAGTTAGATTACAATTCAACGGCAGGAGCAGCGGTAGAAAATACTGGGCAAGCAAATTTCGGAAAGACCAAGGTTGCATGGCTGCAGTTGTCTCGACGGGGTGGAGGGCTGAAGTCAGTAGCTAGAGAAGGGAGATATCTCTTCTCAGGTGAAGTTGTTGGTGTGCTCAAATGGCGACGTCCTGTTTGAATCAGGAGGAAGAACAAGGTTCAAGATTTGGCTGAGTGAGAAGGATGAAGAAGCAAGAGAGTGTGTAAGGAAGTCCCAGCTGTGGGTTGTTTGCGATGTGGCTGGCGCAGTGAATACCTCAGGCATACCAAGCTTGATGCCTGCAGTGAATCAATATTACCTTTGCTTCCATTGTTCAGCTCCATTCACTGGAATTTTATGCCCGGATTGAATTCACGGTTCCTTAATGCCAATCTTGTTCCATCTACGTCGCGTCCCGAGCTTGATACGGAAGGCCGTACAAGCAGATCGACACTGAACCATTGAGGAAGCATGCTGCACATCTGGCTTGAAAAAGTCTCGGAACACTGATCATATGAGGGGCTCATCTTGGATTGTCAGGCTTTTATCTGTTCGGAAAAGACTTATTCCATTCAAGTGTTTATAGTGCGCAATTAGCTTGAAGCGTCTAGTTCTAACCTCATTAATAATCGCATGTTGCAGAGTTCCGTCCCGAAGCCCAATGTTCCTTCTATGCTCTTGAAGAAGAAGCCGCCTACAAACGTCTATCGCGTCTCTTCTTGCCTTCGGGTTTGCACTTCGCATCCAGCACGTTCTGGAACCAATCCAAAATCACCGCGCTCTGCTGCTTGAACGACCCGATCCCCGAGTGGCTGCCAATGTAGTCTGCAGTTTTGAACTCGTACAGATGTGCCCACTTGCCCAGTGCCTTGGCGAGCTGCGGTGGCTGGCCCTTGAAGAAGATGTCGTCCCCGGCGTCGCCGATGAACGTGGGCGTGCGGATGTTCTGCGCCACATCCTTGAGCGTGTAGTTGGCTGTCATGGTCACAAAGTCATAGGGCGACCGCGTGTTGAAGGACCACATGCCTTGCTCGAGCCCCCAGCGAAGTTCCGTCGGTATGCCGGGCAGCAGCAGCTTCCCCACGATCTCGTCGAACTTGGCCTTGTTGCCTGAGTCAAGCAGCTTAATAATCTCCGGGGGGAAGCTGCTGCGCAAGGAGGCGCCAAAGTCAAAGAGACCGTCAATGGCCATGACGGCGGCGAAGCGGTGTTCGAACGCGGCCGCCCTAGGCGCCAAGTAGCCGCCGAACGAGAGGCCCAGTAGACCGACCGCGTCGGGGTCGACGTACTGCGTCATGTTCAGAACGTGATCCATGACGGGGGTCACGACGCGCTCCCAGTCGGGGATAAACCCGAGGTTCTGATACCGCCGGACGGAAGGCTGGCCTGGACCCTCGTATGTGAGGACGTTGTACCCGCGCTCGAGGGCAGCGGCACCGATGACATGGTACATTTCCTCCTGACAACCGTCGTAGCCGTTGCCCAAGACAACAGTAGGCCGCTGCTTGACTTCCGCGCTAGGCGTGATCCAGATGGCAGGGATATCGAAATCGGGCGTGTGGATGGTCAAGCGTTGACCCGGCGGGTTGAGCAGCGCCAGCCCCTGGTCAAAGGCATCCGTCTGGTTGGCCCAGAAGGTCATGATGCGTGGGTCATCGGGATTGCCGTGCAGCAGGAAGTCGGCGCTGCGAAAGTAACTCGCGGCGCAGAAGAAGGCGGTACGCGCCGAGACGGGAAACTTGGCCTTGAGGATGGACGTAGCGCGGCGGTACACGTTGCCGGCGAGGCTGGTGAAGGCGGCCGAAAAGCTCTCAAAGTCGCCGGGGATGATGCCGTTGGCGGCGACGAGCACCTCGCTGATGTCGGCACCATCGTAGGCGGCGAGTGATAGGGCGCGCAGGATCTCGAAGCTGAAGTTCGAATCGGAGCTGAGAGGGAGCACCGTCGCGTTGGGGTTGGGGTTGGCCATGGCGAACTGCTGGGGGCTGCTTGAGCTCAACTGAAGCTCGACTCAGAGTGTACCCTTTCTCGACAGAGGCTCGAGATTTCGAGTTGAGAGAAGGCTGACGATGATGTGCTTCAGTCAATTGAGCTCAGTCTGTGGTGTGCGGCTTCAAGTTGTCAGTCCAAACATTTCAGCTGGGATTTGTCCAGTTTAAGTACCCGTATGTTGCCGCCTAGAAGAGATGAGCATACTCATTGCGACGACGATTACGACATCAATCATGACATGTTTGTCGAGCACCCTGCCTCCAAGTCGCCTGACCGCAAGGATTCAAGGTTGCGGAGTTATTCGTATGAGGTTAGCTCTCCGCCTCGATCGGGATGTAACCATAACAGTGCAGGAACGAGAACGAGATCTACAAAGTATGGGTCTTCCGGCCGTTCCCGCCGAATCGGAAGCATGTATAAACGACGAGGCCGCCCTGCATTTGCGAGTGCGCTGCGGGGTGGGATTTCCAATCCCACAACATACGAACTCCGGGGAGGCTGAGCCGCAACGCAAGAGGCGGGACCGGTTCGCCGGAACTGTCGGTATACTCGCAATGCGGAGCAGCGTCGCTTCGGCCCTGGCATGGCTTCAGTAACCAGTGATTGCTGCGTTCTTGGTTCAGAAGTGCCGAGCGCTCCGCTTGCGACGCCAACGGTAGCCCAAGTCTTGGCTTGCGGTCGCAACTATCACGGGCAGAAAATAACAATTAACTCAATCAGATTTAGACTCGTAAGCATATGATAATCTTCCCGCGATTGGGACTTTTGATTCGAGGTGGGAGTTGCTTGGCTTGCACGCAAAAGTTCCGATTACCTACCGTCAATCGTTCAGAAACCTGGATGCCTGGGTCATTGCCTCGAATGGACTTCCCGTATAAAACCAAAAAACGAAGCTGGTAAATTAACAGGGCCTTAACTTTGCAACACGGTACTCCGTACTCCGTACTTGGCTGCCTGCTGGAGGTGCGGGGCGCTGGCTTTGCGTTCAACTGCTCGTTCTCGTTCTCGTTCCTCCTGCGTACGGCGTCCCACGATCGCCATCTCATATGGCTGTGGCTAGTTAGCTCTGTTTGCACCTAACCCTTTTGAAACTACCCCTAAAAGGGCCTAGACGAACCCCGTTCAGTGTGGAAGTCCTAAGGTAGGGTGGGGGAGGGGTATCTGAACTTGAAATGGTCCATCTTAGCAGCCGCGTCCATATGAACATATTGTCACATATCGTCAGTCTGTTGTCTTCGACGACGACGACGGCGCCTACGACAAACAATCTCGATCTCGCACAAAATGACTATCAATGTCATTCTTGGAGCCCAATAGGGTAAGTTTGCCTTGCCCCACTTGCCTGGCATGTGTCCTTTCTCTGCACCCGGCCGATATCGGTTGGCTCTCACGATACTGACGATAACCTCTTAGTTGACGAAGGCGTGAGCCCTCGATCCGAACCCAATGCGGCTCGACATCCGGACATTAACGATACTGTGTGTTCAGAAGAGCAAACTGGTTGATATCCAGTCCCGGGAAGCGCAACTCTGTTGCCGAGCTGCCGTAAGTTCGACGAAGGCACCAATTCCGCCAACGACTTACACGATCCCTTCGCAATCCACTATCTCCCGGTGGAATACCTGCTAACTACCCTCAAATGCAGGTCAGTCTGTCTGCCGCGAGGCGAATCTCTAAAGCGGCCTCAATCGGGCCCCAGCGCTGACCGGTAGGACGGTTTTAGGTCAATTGATCAAGTTCGTCAAACGCTGTCAATCGATCATCGATGTACTTGTTATTTTCTAATGAGTTCAAAGGGTGGACGGAGTCTCCTACAGGTAAAGAACGGGCCGCCGTCGAACTTGTGGACTCTCGTCTAGCCCCGCCCAATATGCCTAAAAAGGCAAAACAAGCAGTGGGACTGTCTCCGAGGGGCAATGGGATTAGACTTGCCCCTGGGGCTGTTTTCTCTCCACGTTCACAGCCCTACACAGCCACACGCTCCACAGCACAGCGGCTTCCGGTGACAAGACGAGGACGAATGCCGCACAAAGCCACTACAGGCTTCTCGGCGATCATCTTCCCCAAGTCGTCGTCACTCATGACGCCGCCTCGTCTACTTCAGACCAATTACTCGTATTGCTCCATTCTTAGAGATCAGGGGATCGTACCGCTCCAGCGGAATACTGATGGCGGCCCCTTGGGGTGTCGTCAGCTCTCGCGAGGACGAATCGCCAAGTTCGCTCGTCTACATAGAGAAGAGAAACGCGACGAGACAAACCACTGTTGGCGAGATCCAAGTTGCGTAAATTTTCATGATTTGTACAGCATTGTGAGAGAGATGTGAGTAGAAGATGAATTGCATATAAGTCTCTAGCCCCAGGTACCAGACGGCTGGCTTCAGGCAGCATCCTGGACCATGTCTGCAACTCCCCCGAATCTTGTTCAGTAATCTGTATACGCTCCCATCCCAGCTACCTCGGCATCTATGGAGTCCCACTGCAGTCTTCTACCAGAAGTTCTTTGGCATAGCCTACCCAGCAACGACCAGATTCGCCGCAGCCAGCGCCATCGCGTCGTGGCGGACAACACCCTCAGCAGCGGACATATCCCTTTTGGGACCTTCCGCCGGCAACGCCACGGGCCTCTTGCTAACGGCCATGTTCCCTCCGCCCCAGGTGATACGAAGCGGTGTTTTGCGCGTGCGTCCCGGCTGTCAGGGATTGGACGAGGTTGTAATGCTGCTGTTCCATCAGGCTAAACACTTCTTGATATTTCATGTTTTCAGAGAAGATATCAACGTTAATCAAGCCAGCCAGATGCTTTAGGACGTCCTTGATCATTACACCAAGCCCGGCAGCGACGTGTTGTACAACTCGTCGCCTGTCCTCGTGCCCTAGTTCAAGGTCATCGTGTCGATGTCGCTCCAGTCATTAACCCTAAGATCTCTTCCAGCCGCATTTGCACTGTCCTCTACTCCGTATAGCGTTAGTTCGTTCATCTCGTAAAAATGGGTCTCGTTGAAGTAGAGAAGAAGCAGCCCCCGGGATGTGTCATGCATGTCCCAAATTGGAGTGAGCACACAGGGCATACATGTATGCAGCTGTCAACGCCATCACCACTCTATCATCTCTGCGAAATCCTCCAACTCCCCATCCATGCCGTTTGGCCGCCACCGAAGATATATCTTTGCGCGCGGCAAGCCGATACTGGGATGTATGTCGACCGAGTGGATGCGCCGCCATTCCGGAATTCGTGATAAGTCCCACGAGGGCACACCGCCAGGTATCGATTCCGACCCGAGTGCCGATTTGAGGTCCAGGTCCAGGTCCAGGTCCAGGCCCGACTCCTCGAGCTGTATCAACCGCTCCCCGATTCGCGCATACTCCTTGGCATCCCATGCGCCTTCCGCCCCTGGCACCGCGTCCAACAGCGCCACCGCCCACCGACGCACGTACGGATGCCGACACTTTCCGACCGTCACGTACAGAGAGAAGATGACGCCCATGTCCAGCGCGAAGCCGCAGCGGTTAGGAATAGTCATCCGTCGCCGTGGACCCTCGATCAAGGTGGCACAGAGCGTCACTATCTCAACAAACTGCGCAGTGAAGCGGTCGTACAGGGTCTCCTCGCAGACCAGGCACGTAGCTAGGATGATGGTAGCCGTGAGGTACTTGACGCGTATCAGGACCACTTCCTCCCGCGGGCCCTTCTCCATGAGCACCGTCCCGGGCGCGAGATATCGGTCCCAAAACGCTTCAAGGTCGTCCTGAAGCTTGCCTGCCGCAGCGGCAACGTGCAGCGGCACCGGCACCAACCCCGGCTCGTGGTCCCAAAAACCGCCGGCATCAGTCTTGATGAAGCGGAACAGACGGCTCGTCAGAACCGTCAGATCTCGGTCTGCTTCTGGATAGCAGCCGTCCGCAGGGCTGGAGGAGAGCGGGTATGCGGAAACGCGGGTGACGTCGAGGGCGGGCACCCGCTTGCCAAGGTATATGGCGGCTTGGAGGTCGAGACGTGAGAAGGCCAGCGCAAGGTTGGCGTCCACTTGGAAGGGTGTTCAGTCAGTGGGCCAGATATGAAGCATGATGGCAGATGGACGTACCTGATGAGTGGTTCGAGGCCATGATGTTAAGGCCGTGCTCCAGCTGGCTCAGCGCAACCAGGGGCTCGTTCATGCACAGCTCGAAGCAGATGCAGATGACCGCGCACAGCAATGCGACATTGACCCGTCGATCGTCATGCGTACCGCCGCTGCCAGCCTCGACGACGCTCTGCATCTGCCGTATGCACCGCCCGTAGTGCTGCAGCGCGAGCCGCGTCTCGGGCAACGCAAGTCTCGGCGCCGCACACACGAGGCTCTTGGTTCCGTCACCGTCCCGTTCCGGGGAACCGTCTTCGCCCAGCAACAGGGCTTCCGTCGCCCTCGCCTTCTGCAGCGCGCTGAAGGCAACGGCCGCGTGGCACAGCGCCGGCTCCTCGTGCACGGCCTGCAGCAGCAGCCGTCGCCACGCCGCCCGGCTGCCGACGATGCAGGTGACGAGCTCCCGCCGGAACAGGTCCAAGTACGCGCCGTCCTCGCCGCTGAGCTCGACGCCGGCCAGCGCCGCGGGTCGGAAGTGCGAGAGCGTCAGCGGCGCGGCAAACTTGACGGCCTTCTGGCTCTGGGCGCAGGCATCGGCTTCCTGCGCCTGGGCTGAGGCGACGCCGTCGCAGCGGCGGCCCGTCTGCGTGCATCTCAGGCACGCCGGCCACGTCTCATCGCAGCGCACCTTGCGGATCCTGGGGAGCAAACGACGTTAGCAGAGTCCCTTCGGCTTCTCACTCCATTGGGGGTTGTCGCACTTGCAGGTCCGGCAGCCAAGCTTGGTCCTCTTGTACGGCCGCCTCGTCACTTGACGCGTCCGCGCCTTGATGTCTGTCCCGTCTGCGGAGCTCATTGTGCCTTCTCTGCTCTCCATTTTCCCGCAGACAAGGGGCTATGTGAAGTCAACATGAGGTCAACAATTGGTGTTGGCGCTGCGTCGTTACATGTAATCATGCTGTCAGGGGCGTAGTTTGGGAGATTCGTCAGTCGTCGTCAGCTGCCGATGCGCCACGTTAGAATCGGTTGGGAATCGGATCTAAGCCGCACTACTGATCGCGCCTCTCAGACCCGCTTTGATCCTTCTGCAAAATCCGAAAAGACGACACCTTCAAATCTTAAACAACAAGTCGAATTGGCCAAAGATCATTTGGCTCTTGCTCGCCTTTGCCGAGTTCCCCAGAATTCACCAGACCCTTGTGCCGTTTGCTCAGCCCCGCGCGTGAACATGAACTGTCTGGTGGATCACGTTCATTGTCAGAACGACAACCGCCCATGGGTTTCTCAGTCCAGAAGTTCTACGCAATGCGTACAAAGTCTCTTTTAACAGGTGTTGAGTTGAATCGTACTTGGTGTACATAATTGTAGCTACGTGGCAATGTAGACCGAGCCATCTCAGTCATCTTCTCAACCAATATTGAACCTTTTGAACAGAGGCGTTACTGGCTTCAACGGGCATGCTGTCAGGCAGCTTCACTACACATGGCCGCAAGCTAAAAACAAACGACTTTCGCTTTGCAATTCACTGAACTTGCGACTTGTCTCCCCCCAATCGGTTCCAACCCAGAGTAAAGACCTCCCCAGTGAATCTACGACTTTCCATGTTCGCACTCGGCAAACAGACGCGCCCCTACGTCACCGCCTCTGAGCAAGCGCCGGTCTTTCAGATGTACATTCTGCATCACACAGAACTTTGCCGCATAAAATTGTATTCGCCAGCCATTGTTTGACTACCGCACTGGTTCGGCACTCTGCCGAGGGAACCCGCATGTCTACCATCCCACCTGCAGCCCGTCTCGGCTCGCCAATCCCAGCCGAAGCGGCCACTGCCGTCTTGTTCACGACGCAATGGCTTCTGAACAAGCCCAAAACGTGGTATCTAGCCCGAGAGGCATATGTTAGACGGCGTTCACTGGTCACTCGTGAGGACTGAACCTCGCCTGCTGCCACCGCGGCCAGCCGTCTGGTGTCCTACGGCCCTGGCACCCCCGGCTGGCTATATAAACAACGAAGCATTTGATCCAACCGAGCTTCATGGCACCTTTTCATCCTCTTCTTACGCCTCAAGTTTAGATTCATGTTTTGTCCTCTCACCAGTTGTTCCATTCTTGTATCCAGACGTTTATTTCGAAGCCTCTTCAGACTCAGCATGGACATGAAGGCCACGGATACCTCTCTAAACTCGCCAATTGCTCACAGCTTTTCATTGCCGAGCGAACCTCGTCGCAACTCAAACTCCCCCATTGAAAGTGTTGCAGTGGACACTACAAGCGTCTCCAACCACAATAGTGACGGCGCTGTTGTCCTTCCGACTCTGCCATCGATACTTTCAACTCCCAGTTCACCTCGCGCCCACTCCTCGAACATGTCCAACTCTAGGGCCATGTACACACCAGTCCCAGTCGGCGTTGATACCAAGAGCCCAGGTTGCCAGTTTCGACAGGAGTTCCAGGACTGGGTTCGCCAGACTATCATCAGCAACGCCAGCACCCGGGACAACGGCATCCGAACCCAGCAGACAAAGCCACAGTCCGCCTGGGATGCTCCCGAGACGTACCTGGCTTTTGTCCAGGGCGCTCCATTGCATCGTCAGCGCGATAGCATCGCCACCCACTCGTCTGAGACTGGCAGCTCTAGCCGTGGCTCGTCGAGTTGCTTCAATCCTGGTTCTACACCTTCCCCGGACAGCCTCATTGTCGCGAACCATTGCCATGTCTCCCGGCTGCAGCTTCCAGCTGGCAGCTCTCTTGCACCCGCTCCTCAGTCACTGCTCAATTCCAACAACGACAACCTGTCACCATACTGGCTCCCCAAACAGAATCTAACTTCTGAGACGCATCGACGCGATGGCTGCCATCTCCTTGCCTACGACCGCCATCGGCATGCCTCGGACGATACACAGGCTCAAGGAGTGGATGCATTTCGTACTCATCAGCTCCGGCAGGCCCTGTCGCCAGGGGATAGCTCCCGTGCCGTCGTCAGGAACTTGCGCAGTGAGCGAGGCCGCTCCCCGGGCTTTCAGCCCATGCTGGTCGTATCCCAGCCCGAGATTCGACGAAACGGCTTGACGGCGGTGCAGCCACAGAGCGCCGACTGCAGCAAGTTTTCGGCTCGCTATCACGGCACGCACACCGAAAACAATGCAAGCATCGATGACTTGCCCGACGAGCTCAACTGCGCTCTCTGGCTCACCAATCTGCCTGCTGATGTCGACTACCCCGAGCTCCTCCGCTGCATCCGCTACATCGGTCGCGTGTACTGCACTTATATCAACTATCCTGACGGCGCTCGCCATCATACCGCCGCGGCCAAGGTCGTCTTCTTCAAGCCCGCCGCCGCGCAGAAGCTCCTGGCTGAATCGTGGACCAAGACTCTGATCATCCGGGAGCATCGTGTGCGAGTGTCCTTCAATCGCATCCGGACAATGGAGACCTGCATGTCCGGCAACAAGTCGCGCGTGCTCATCATCACCGGCAGTGCCGACTTCGTCAATCGTGAGAGCTTGCGAGCCTGGTTTGGCGAGCGCTTCCAATTCCACGAGGATCGGTTCTTCGAGCTCATCAAGGCGGGCGATCGCGTCGTTTGGGAATTCCGCTTCGGCAGCTACCGCTGCCAGTCACAGATGGGCAAGATGTCGCTGGAAAAGGACAGGCCCCCTGGATTCGAAAAGGCCGAGTTTGGCGACGATCCTTGCGAGCTTGGCGAAACCATGGCCTCGTACGGCATCGCTGCCGAGCGCATCCAGGGGAAAGGGCTGCACTAGCAAATGTTTTACAACGATTGCCGCCCGAGAATTCGTGTAGGAGTGATAAGTCTAATTTTGACTGGATGAGTTGTTTGGTGGAAGGGGGGAAGGGAATGGATAATGAAGCTTCGTGGATTTGCTGTTTGACACTGCGGGATGAAATGTACCTTAAACTCCCGACGACAGCGAGTTTGTCCTACTGCTGATGGTCGGTGATCCTTATCACGCCGAGTTAGGTGATTGTCGAAAGAATTAAACTCGTGTTCTTCAAATCAATTCATTAAAACAAAGGCCATCATTCGCCGTACTGCGACAGTTGAGAGCCATACACCAGCCATGTAACTTTGCATCAGTTATTCCAGAACGCCTCGGGACTCTTAGACTTGTCACTCCGTGAGTCAAGCAGACTCTTGCTCTATTCGTCGGCTGCGCCAACGTCGGCATCACTCTCATCAGTAGTGCCTTCATTAGTGTCATGCACATCAACATCATGTTCGTTTCTTCCTGCTGCGCCTTCTTCGTTGCGTTGTGAAGGGTTCAGAGCTGTATTCTCCGTCAGCGTTGTGCGAGTTTGACCACCACTGACGAGCGCGGGCAGGAAGTCCCACTAGACTCACGAATACGGGTATCGCTTGGGATGGGACGGCGAGAACGCTGAGAGCGCGGGCCAGTCATCGCCGACAGGCCTTTTGCGAGCATGGTCGCCTCCCGTGGATACACAGGCGCATCCTGTTCGTCGGTGTCCGATGGCGGCAAGACGTTGTAGCCACGCATAACTTCGGACGTCTCGTCTACAAACACGAACGTTCGCGGCTGCCGGCTGGCCGCAGTCTGCATGGAAGGATGGCTGTTGTCGAGACGACGCGCATTCTCAGAACGGAAGTTCAGCTTCGGTCCCCATTGGCAGCGCTGGTCCACCCTGCTGCACGCACCACACGAGGGGCGGCGCTCATCGCATTTCCGCTTCTTGTGTCGGCAGTTCAAGCATCCTGTACGTGACCTGCCGGGCCTCTTCGGGGGATCGTCCCCGCCGCCCATGATCGTCGCGTCTGTTCTGGTATGTGGAGATTGCTGGGCCGACTCGTTGGCAGCAACAGGTTGAGGCTCTGTCCGCTACCCAGCTCCGGCTCCGCCGGCAACTGCAAATGTATGGTTGGCGAAAGTGGAAGAAACTGACTGAACTGCTCTGAGATCAGGTCAATTTATCCATCTGTGCCCATGCTGTTTTCTGACTTTAAAAACAGAGATTGACCAGGAAGTCTTCAAACTTACCCTACCAAGTGCGAAGGTTTGAGCGCCCCATTTCCTGTCCGCCGCCGCCGCACGTGGAGGCATTTACAGGCTGCAGCTAAGACTGAAGCTTTTGATGCCGTAACGCGAGAGACCGTCGCGCCGTAGCATCATGTCAAGACCGAGAGGCAACCGTAGTAGTAGAGACAAAGTGAAAGTGCAAGTGCAGGGATTGTGGCTGTTGACGAGGCACATGTCTGAGTAATTGGGCCACCATAGCACGCTTCGGGCCTCAATTTGGCCAATGGCATGCTGTGGCTTATGGCAGATCTGCCGCAGTTGTCCATTGTGTTGAAGAGTCAGTCTGCCCTTAAGAGACACTGGCAAAATGGAGCTTCTCAATTCCCCTGTTTTATTTTTTAATCGGGTGAGCGAAATGCAGGCAATTAGTTGAAGCTCGCGACACATCGGTGGGATCCAGGGTCATGGCGCTTCCATCCAACATGGAATCCACTGCGGGAAACTCTACATTGGCACAGGTTGTAGACTTTCACAATTAAGCTCTGTCTCACGCATGAAAGCTTAAACAATGCAGCCAACGAGCAAACAACGAATCCCGCCACTCAATTCGTGAGGTCGGACAGTGCATTTAATGTAAGTCGTTAGTGTCTCGACCACCGCGGAGACATGAGCTACGACAACTCTGCGTCGCAAAGTGCATATCGGCGGTGGTTCATAAGACGAGATGCGTAGTGGTAAAGAGCGTGCTCTCTCATCCTGTCAACTCGTGAGAATGGGTTCTTTCTCAGACAGGAGTATGTGCAAGTATATACCAATGACCTCCCCATAGCTTGCTCTCAACGGGGTTGCGGATATCCGCCAGCTGTGCGTTGTCTTTCCCCAACGCGTTTTGAAAGATTAGCTGGCAATCGCTAATAATCTCTTCCATCAACATACCCCATCCCATCACCCCTTATGTCTTGCATCTAACCTTGCTGTCGTCAAGCTTTTCATTTAGCCGGAGCGTAATGCCCAGTCATTCTGTCCCTGGGATGGAAAAGGGGCAAGCGGCGAGGATATTAAAAGCGTGTCAAGATATATCCACCGCTTCTCATGCGGATCAAGAAGGAAATGCAATAATGGAGACCATCACAGTTTGGTACATGAATTCTTCAAGAAGGGGAAGGGAGAGGTATGGGGAAAAGGGGGCCAAGGAGGACAAGAATGATTCCAGAAGTATCAAGCACATTGGAAAGCCTGCTAGGGCATCGTCCAGAGTGTCGGCTGAAGTTCCCTCACAGCGCGCTTTCAAGCATCATCATGTCCATGCACCATCGGTACAAGCAAGGTCGACCGCGACGGTGAGGCTTGCAAGCCGCATCATCAGAGGGGAGGGGCTGCAGGGCGCAGCTTCGGGCTCTTCTTACCTCAGTTCTCGTCTTGAAGCAGACCGCATAGAGTTTGTTGCACCTGCTTGTGGGCCTTGCAGGCGACAGGGCAGGAGGAATAGAGTTTTCTGTGTTGACGCCTACCTACCTGTAGTAGACGACCTCTTCGTGACTGTTGACACCCGGGACGGCGCATCAGCGACTTCAAGAAGCGATGCTCTCGCAATGGAGCAGCTTTAATTTCTTCTAGTAATTCCTCCCCAAGCATTTTGTATTCAGATTGGTACTTGCATCTTCTTCGAACCTTCGAACCTTCGATTCACGTCCATGCTGCAGGCCACCCGAATCCTCCCCTTCCCCAAGCAGCATCGATGGAGTCGTGCAACAAGTGTGTCAACTTAATTGGGGAGGCCACGAGCCCTCCTTGGGATGGCGAAGCTTCATGGGATCAATACCTCCGTCTGCAGGGGTTCCAAGATGTCTGGGAGAGCCGAGATCAGACGGAGCAGGAAAAGTACGCCGACATTGTCGCACGTCTGGCAGAGGAGCAGAATAACCGCAGGGAGTCAGAACACAGGATAGTTGCCGCTAATATGTGGTGGTCCAAACGACGGAGGCTGGTCGACCTCGACCAGCATAAGGAAGACCTGGACTTAATCTTCGCGGCTGCGACCCGGGTCCAACAAGCTTGGGAAACGAGGAAGAAGGAAAACCACTTCCACGCACACCAGGAGATGTCTTGTAGGGAGATGGGGCCGTTTCTCTACGACAAGATCAGAGTCCGGCTGGGCGATTATGACGACGTCAATTCGAAGGAAATCACAGTTGCCACGACGCTGATGGTCCAGAAATACTACCTCGGTGCTCATGGGGGCGACTACATCTTCCGGTACCTTGACAACAGCAAGAAGAAGGAAGCTGAAGATGTTTCATGGGCCGCTGAGTCGGCCCCCACAATCCCGGGGCCATGGGAGAACCCACGCTGGACGTCGGCTCTGAGTCCAGAGTCATGTGTCGGACGGGAGCAGTTTGAATACTGCGGGCAAGTCCCACGGCACATGAAAGAGTACACTGCCCGGCTCAGGGTCGTTCTCCCCGCTGTCATCGTGGTAATAATCAGCGTCATCGGCTTCGTCCCAGACGGGAATCACATGTTTTTATCCGATGGGCTGAGGGAACTGTGCTCACTCGGCCTGCGCTCTCCGCGACCACGCTTCTTAGAGCTCTACCAGCGGTGGCAGGAGAGGTTTCCCGAGGTGCCGCTCCAGCTCAGGCACAAGATGCGACGCAACGCAATGGTTCTAGAGTTTGTCAACTTTTTCTCAAAAATGGCCGACGCCGGGGCGAAGGGGTTTCTCGAGGGCCTTGGGGCCATCGTCCTCATCTTGATGCAGGCCACCGGCTGGACTCTCATGGATCTGACCCACGAGGCGGACGAGTACACGGCAAGGCGAGCAGAGCATGAGCTCCTTCATGCGAAGAAGGTAGAGCACGTGCTCGTCTACCAGGACAAAAGGGTCGAGGTGAGCATCACTTACAGGCCCAGCCCAGGAGAGGGTCGGATTTGGTCTTAATCCGGCCCCGCTCTGGCTCGGGTCGCGCCACTCCCTGCACGCCATGCAGTCAAGCTAACATTTTTCCAACAGGACGTTCACGACTTTTACAGATTCAACAATTTCCTCGCCGACTCTTTGCATCCCCTCCGTCGCTACGATACGGTCGACGTTTCCGACGCCTTGGCCGCTTCCGACAGATTGCAGGCGATTGCCCCAGAGGACGAATCTCTCCGAATCGAAGATAAGCCTGCCAACGGAGGAGCCGTCTCATCCTACGCAGCCGACGACGCAGCTTTCGGGCAGAACAACGAAGCGCGCCAGAAGAAGCGACCCCGAACCCCACGATCCACGGGCGCGGCGCCGACTAGGAGGCAGCCGATACGAAAGGCTCGTGAAAAAGCAAACGGCCGCAGCTTCGCGATCGGCCGCAAGCGCAAGCGTAGCGGCTCCGACTCCTGAGGAAACCAGCTAGACGGCTAGTCGGCTAGACTTCGTGTCGTCGAGTGTGTGCCTGTGCTCACCATCCCCATCCGCCCATCATGGCGTCTTCATTCTCCATCCGCGGCTTCTTCAGCCGCCAGGCACTTCAACCTCAGATGACCTCCCGCCTCTTCTCGACGACACCGTCGTCACTGGCCCGACAGGCCCCCAAGCCCGCCGGCGGCGCCAAGACGACGCCCGCGCGCAAGAACCGCCAGGCCCCCAAGTCGGAGAACTTCCACCGCATCAAGATCCTCAAGCAGAACATGTTCTCGCCCGCGCCGCCGCCCCTGCGCATGGCTCGTCTCCGCCACCTGCGCCACTGGACCATCCACCGAGCCTGGCAACTCTTCCGCCGCCAGCAGCACGAGGCCTTGGAAAAGGAGCGGCACCGCATGCACGCCGGCATGTTCAACGCCTGCGAGGAGCTGCGCAATACCGTGGGCCCCGGTGAGAGGGGCGAGGGATACCTGTACCGCGTTGCTATGGAGAAGAAGGGCATCTACGGCATTGATGGAGTTCCGATCGAGTACGCGAGGTTCCAGACGGATACGCCGGCAAAGGAGGCGTGGAACCACGACTGGAAGAGGTAGAGACTGCGGGAAAGCGCATAGACTTGCTGCGTGACAACACAGGGGGTTGTACGAAGGAACTGTAGTATTATTTGTGCAAGAAGCATTGTAATCATAACGACTGCATCAACTTTGCGAAACTGGAGGTCTTATAGGCACCAGCAGGCTCGAAAGTATCAATTGAGATTTCTTCTCACCACGTCCTCTTCACACAAGCGATATGCGAACGTTCGTCGTCATTAATGCCCGGTAGCCAGACCAATCCTGCTAATTCTGTCGCCCTTTTGTTCGCGAAGCTAGAATCCCCCATGTGCCTTCGGCCATCGAGCTTTGACCACGACCGACCATCCATCCCATCGAAGACGGGGTCCAAAAAAAAGAGTACGGCAATGCCAAGGCGCGTGACGAAACAACAGCTTGCTGGTCTATGCTTCCACCTGCCCATGCGTCATATTAATACAGAGTGAAGCTGCTTTCGCCGCAAGTAGTTCTATGCCTCGCGCGCTTGTAGATAGAGAGAGGTAGAGTGCAAGAGACTGAAGGAAATAGTAAAAATCGTTTCGCTTGCCGGATACCGCGATATAAGGAAAGTGATGAGAGCAGAGGGTCGGAGATTGGGAGGCGGGGAGGGAAACAAGCAGTGGTGCCTCTTGAGGATCGGGAGAGATGACGAGTCCAGAGGAGAGACGGGGGGATGCTCAGGAAAACAGGAATCCCCCGTTTGCCTGAGGCTTGGGTGGCTGTGTTGTTCGCCTTTATCCGAGCTTGATGAACATGGCCACCCGCAGCCCGGCTCCTTGCCTCGACATAAGAGCAATGCATCATCCCTGCAGCCTGGTGAGAGTTCCGACCGGATTCGGGCATGAGAGATGGCCAGATGTGCTTTATAGGATGACGCAGCAGCCGGAGCCTTCGCCCTTCTCAAACGTCAAGAGGGCAGCCCGGGTGGCGGCTTCGAATACGTCGTCGACACCCTCGCCGCTCAGACTCGAGCACTCGAGGTATCTCCTTGCGCCGACGTCGCGGGCAGCCAGCTCGCCCTCGTGAGGGGTAACGAATCGCAGCGACTTCTTCCGCATTTCCTCGATGGCAACGGGGTCTTCGCGGAGGTCCTTCTTCAAGCCGACAAGAATGATAGGAACTCCGGCGCACAGACGAGAGGCCTCTTCGATCCACTGTACCAGACGGGGTCAGCAACGGCCAGGGAGAGCGCAGCGAAACATGTCAGTCCTGACCTTGTACTTGACATTGTCTAATGAATCCGGCGTGTCAACCGAGAAGCCTATCAGGATGACGTGGGCCTTCGAGTATGCCAGGGGCCGCAGTCGCTCATAGTCTTCTTGGCCGGCCGTATCCCAGAGCGCCAGCTGAACAGACTTGCCGTCTACTCTACAGTCGGTAACGTAGTTTTCAAACACTGTGGGAATCTGCGATCGTGCGTTAGGGAGCCGGCCGTCCTCGTCCGTTGTCGCGATGCACTCACGTAGTGCTGCAGCAGCGTTAGCGGATGGGAGTCCCGGGAAGAAAGCACAGGAACAACGTACTGTTGGAAAGTAACCTAGCGTGAAGACGCTCAGCAGACTCGTCTTGCCGCACGCTCCGTCGCCGATGATGACCAGTTTCCTGGAACAAGCGTGCGTTAGCCAACCTCGCCCAACCCAACGCCTCAACGAGCAAACAGTTCCACTGGCAAAGCGCTGGCCACGGTCGCGCCCAACATGGTCCCGCGCTGTCCGAGTCTGGTTGGGAGATCGTACCTGCGAATGACATTCTGAGGATTCGAGCTCGCCATGTCGAACGGTGTGCTGGAAGCAGCTCGGCCGGCCGTTCAATTGGCTTTGCTTTGCCCCCGGAGAGCCTGCGAGGTCCGCGGAAAAGGTGGCTGAAGATCGGTGTAGCGCGAGTTTCCAAGATTGACAGCGGCAGGGGCTTGTGAAGCTTCCGGGCTCTTGGGACAGGCGGCGTACGCTCTGCACCGGCTCCCCCTTTTTCTATCTTCAAACGTTCGTTGTGAAGCACGACCTTGCTAGGAACGCCGGCAAGTTTTGGGCTCGGTCGGGGTGGCGGGTCGGGTTGGTTCGGTTGGATAACAAGCTTTTGCTGAATACGAGCTGGAGGACTCCGACCGAGTCCTTGCAGCGGAGGTCTGCCAGGTCCTTGGCTAGGTATGCTGGCAGTGGTCCAAAATTCGCCCAGGGGGTGGGGGGGACTATATCCAGAAGTCCGAAGCGACAACGACGGGCAAAACGCGGCGGTTCAGGGCGCAAACAGACGAGAGACAGGCCGTTGATTGATCAAGAAGACAGAGCCGCAGAAGGGTTTCTCGAGATCCCTGGGCAGAGTCGGTCTTGCAGAGTACGAATGCTGGGTGGGGTGTGGACAGCATGGTAGATTGCGGGCGGAATGGCGGAGGCGCCTCGGCTTACATAACAGGGGACACAGGGGTCGCGCTGTCGCAGCAAGTCCGCCATCACGGGCCGAGAGCTTCTTACGCGATCCGGCCAAGCAACACAGAGGCATTAGCTACGAGGCCCGAGCAAGCGAGCAAGGCGGGCGGTTGAGAAGTCCAGGAATGCCACGATGTGCTTTCAACAATTCATTTGACATGTGCAGCCCGTTGACTCGAACAGGGCGGAGCTTTCGCGCCTTATGCTGCTGCTTTACGCCTGGTGGTGGACTCTGCATCAACGCTCGTTGATGCGAGGCCAAGGGTCAGTACGAGCATACGAAGTGCCTCGTACTGCTCGCAGAAGCGAAACTTCCAGACTACACGCTGTACGAGTATATTAGGGCAGGCAAGATGGACAACCCGGGCACCTGGCGTTATGCAGTGCTCGCTTCTGTCAAGGTCGTGTCGTCGTCCAGCAGAGAGGCGCGCGCCAGGGCTCAAGCTGCCTTGCTATTGGGCGTCCGTGCCAGGGATGTATCCGTCCAAGAGGCTGCAAGTCGTGTTCGAAGTCGTTTGATCGCGCGCAAGTCAGCGCTGCGCGTGAGCTGCATGGCTGACCGCCGGCAGCATTCAAAGGCTCGTCAACGGGCATCACGTCGTCGGGGCGAGCGACGAGGCGCGGAAGCATCCAAACTCGTATGCAGGCCGAGCACGAATAGGAGGCGGTCGTCGACAGCGAGATGGTGAGTTCTCAGCCGCACCTGGGACCTGATTCATGACGGCGTCCTTCAACATGCCCCCAGTACCTCACGTCGAGGGGCAGGTCCACTCTGGTCCCCATCACGAGAAGAAGAGGCTGGCTTGGCCTCAGCCAAGGCGCGTTGGGCTGCTGAGAGAAAAGGAAACACGACCGGTGGCAGAGCAGAAACTCGTACGGGAAGGGCGCGAACGCATAGCTTAGTGCTCGCAGCATCCGACCACAGCGATGCAGAACTGAGACCAGTTTCTGCATCTCGTTCAGGGCTGGATTTGACGAGACGAACTACTCGTACGTGTATGCGGGATGTCGCCCAGTCGCTTCCGGAGCTCCCGAGCCCAATGCATCAATGAGAGCTGATGAGTCAGTATCGGTTTCGCCCGCAGTCCTGCGTCTCAGCAACACGATGGGAAAGGATGCCTCAGCCATCTTCTAAGGTCGAGAGACCACGCTGGTGGGCGACAATTCCGGCACGGAAAGAACATCTCCGGCTTGAGAGCCGTACAGGTCCGCCGGATTGCTGAATACTCGTAGTGTGAGCTGCAGATGGCGTTGCAGGGATGGCGATGCGCGCTTCGGTTGCAAGCCCGAGGGAGAATCGGTCATCAGGGTGGCATGCCAGGGTCTGGAGCTCGTAGTCGTGAGGCTTATCCGTAATACCTACCAAGGTACGGAGTACTAATGAATGCTCCCGTCACCAACTTGGGAAGCCGCCAGCGCAGCCAGTGGAGGGGGGCCTAAGGCACCAACCAGGAACGAGATGCACCCGACTGCTGGACCGGCACCCAGATGCGTCCGTCACGTGACGGCTCCAGACGACGCCGGCGCTCCCTCACCTCAGCGCGAACTCTGATTGCTCGGCGGCCCCAGTTTTTCCTGGCCTCAACAGCGCCCGTCCTGCATGGCCCAAGGTACCAGGCGCTATGTAACTGCACCGCACAGTGACTTAGATCTACGCCGCTCCATCACGAACCTCGAAGGGTTGCAACTTTTCTGGCTGCTCTGCAGACGACTCGAGCATCCCTCACGCGCTCGCGCCCGCATCCTGCCCGAGACGCGGCCTCGCTGCATTGCCTGTCCATTCCCCCACTGCGTCACCGGCTCATCGCTGACCTAACCCTGACTGGGACCGTAAGTTTGTGCCTCGCCCGCCGCCAGTGCCTCATTTTGAGCCGCCGCCATGCTGGCCGCAGCCTCTCTCTCTCCCCACCCCCAAACACCGCCCTCTCCCTCACCCTCTCCCTGAAGCGACACCTACGCGAGCCCAGCCTCCACGCGGCTGCCGTCTCCCGCCCGTGCCGCTGCTCGAGACTGACACGTTGCGTTCAGTCGACGACAAAACCCCCCGCACGCGTCCTCGTCCGAACCGCCACCGACCCCGTTCCTCTTGATGGTGTCGGCTGCCCTCGTCTCGTAGACGTACGATGCCGGCCCCCAAACAGACCCCGGCCGCTCCCACGCCGGCATCGCCTCGAAACACCTCAAAGTACACCAACAAGGATGGCTCCAAATTCATCACGGTACCCAAAGGGACGCCCTCGGAGGAGTCGCAGCCCCCAACGCCCACCACCTCGACGCCCGCGAGAGCCATCGTCAATCACCCGTCCCCTCCGCCGCCCGCGCTCGACGCCCCCGCCCCGACGGTAAACCGCAAGAAGCAGAAGCGACGACAAAAGGCAGCCGCGAAGGCGGCCGCCGAGCAAGCCGCCAACGGACAGGAGAACCCCGCACCAGGGCCGTCCGATGCCCCGGCCGGCGATCACGACGTCGCCACCGATGACGAGGCCGAGTCCCTCGCCCGCGGCGCCTCTCCTCCCCCGACCACCAACGGCCAACCCGAGCCGGCCGCCAGGTCCAAGAAGGGAAAGAAGAAGAAGAAGCGCGCCGGCGGCGACGGCAGCACCGCCGGAGACGCGCCTTCGCAGACGGCCACGGGCAGCCCGGTCAACGCGCCCGGCGTCCCCTCGCGGGGCCCCGGCATGTCCCGGGACAAGATCTGGAGCACGAGCAACCACGAAGAGCGCGAGCGGATCAAGGAGTTCTGGCTCGGGCTCGGCGAGGAGGAGCGCAAGTCCCTGGTCAAGGTCGAGAAGGACGCCGTCCTCAAGAAGATGAAGGAGCAGCAGAAGCACACGTGCAGCTGTACGGTGTGCGGGAGAAAACGGACCGCCATCGAGGAGGAACTGGAGGGGCTCTACGACGCTTACTACCTGGAGCTCGAGCAGTTCGCGAACCAGGGCGAGGGGCCGCCGATGCTGCCGCCGCCGCCACGGGACTTCCCGATCCGACCGCCGCGCCGCCTGCCGTCCCGGTACGCCCCCCAGCCCCCATCCCGCGGCCGGATAGTCGAGCATGTGGGCGACGAGGACGACGACGAGCTCGAGGAGGTCTACAGCGAGGACGAGGTCGAGGAGGACGAATTCAGCGACGACGAACCCCCCGAAGAATTCCACAGCGCGCACGACCGAGACGTGGCCGACTTCCTGACGTTCGGGAACAGCCTGCAGGTCAAGGGTACGCAGCTACTTGAAACACTCCTCAGCGCATATGGTAACATGGACTTAGGCGGCATTCTCACCGTGGCGGATGACCTCCTCAAGAACGACGGCAAGCGCTTCATCGAGATGATGGAGCAGCTCGCGGAACGCCGCATGGCTCGAGAAGAGGACGCGCGGGAGCACTTCTCGCGCACCTACGGTCATCCCAACGGCTCATACTCCCTCCCTCACAGTCACCCGCCTCCGGAAGAGGACGAGTACGAGGAGGAAGAGGACGAGGAAGAAGACTACGAGGACAGCCAGGACGAGGAGTACGAGGACGAAGAGGTATACCCGAACCCTCCCGCGATGCCGTCGGGGTTCCGTACTGAATGCTGCTGCCAGGATCAGATGACCGAGGAGCAACGGATGGAGGAGGGCCGACGCATGTTCCAGATATTCGCCGCCCGCATGTTCGAGCAACGAGTCCTGTCCGCCTACAAGGAGAAGGTGGCCAAGGAACGCCAGCAGAAGCTCCTGGAGGAGCTGGAAGAGGAACTTCGCCAGGAGGATGAGCAGAAGGCCAAGAAGGCCAAGAACGCGCAGAAGAAGAAGGACAAGGCCGCCCAGAAGAAGCAGGCCCTGGCCGAGGAGAAGGCCCGCAAGGAAGCGGAGAAGGCCGCCGAGGAGGCTGCCCGGCTGGACGCCGAGCAACGGAAGGCGGCCGAGCAGAGGCAAAAGGCCGAGGAGAAGCGGAAGCAGAAGGAGGCCCAGCGCAAGGCCGAGGAGGAAGCGCGCCTGAAGAAGGAGGCCGAGCGGCAACGGCGGGTCCACGAGCAGCGCGAAAAGCAGGCCGAGCAGGAGCGCAAGGCGCGCGAGGCCAAGGAACGCGAGAAGAAGCTAAAGGAGGAGCAGCGCGCCAAGGACAAGGAGTCCCGCGAGCAACGCGAGCGAGACGCCCAGGAACGGAAGGACAAGCAGGAGCGCGACAAGCGGGAAAAGGAAGCCCGAGCAGCCAGGGCTCAGAAGGAGGCCCAGGAAGCGGCCGAGGCCCGCGAGAGGGCGAGGGAGGAAAAGGCGGCCCAGAAGTCGGCGCCCTCGAAGCGCGGACAGCAACACCCCGTCTCGATACCCACCGTCCTGCCGCAGCACCCCTCGAACCCGGCGAGCTTCGCGTCCCCCAAGATCCCGGTCGCCACGCCCGTCATCCCCAAGGCCCCGACACCGATCCGACCGCGGACGACGTCGTCGCAGCAGCCGGACACCGGCCCCACGAGCTCCTCGGCATCGCAAGCCGCCTCAGGGCCCAGCCAGAACCCCTCACCGCATCCCGCCACCCCCGTCCACGTCAGCCCCGGACCGATCGGTCAGGAGCGCACCACGAGCGCCGGGGCCAGCTCGATCGCGATGCAGCACTCGGCGCAGCCCATGTCGCCGCAAAACTCGCAGTCCAAACCTCCCAGCCAGTCCCCGCCCTTCCAGATGCCCCCGATGGGGATGCAACCGCCCCCCGGGCTCGCTCATCAACGTCCCGCCGGCTTCCCCAACCCGATGGGGCACGAGGCCATGTTCCCGCTCGGCTTCCGGCCCGGTCCAAACATGATGATGCCCCCGCCGGGGATCAACGGCCCGGCAGGTCGAGGAGGCTTCCCGCCCGTGCCCATCCCGCCCCCCGGCTTCTCCCACGGCGGCGCCGGGGAGCAGTTTCCCCTGAACCAGGGCTTCTCCATGCCAAAGGACATCCCGGCGGTGCCGACGCACGCCCGGCAGGGCTCCACCGGATACGACGGGGCCTCGGGGATGCCTTCGCAGCCGATCGGGAGGCCCGCACCCATCGGGCGGCCCGGCAGCGTCTCGCAGGGGCACCCGCGGGATGACGACGAAGACCCCAAGCGCCTGGGGAGCCGAGCTCTCCTGGACGACGACGAACCCCTGTCGTCGGACCTGCACCTGGGAAGCCTCTCCGGCAGCCTGCGCAACCATCCCCCGGGCCCTCGAGGCAGCGGCGGCTTCGGCGCGAGCCCGTTCATGGACGCGGGATTCCCCATGGCTCACAACCCCTGGGGACCTCCAGCCGCGGGGACGGCCGCGTTCCCTCCGCCAGCCTTTGCGACCACGACCTGGGGCTCCCCGACGGTCCCACCAGGGTTCAGCGTAGGGTCGCCGGTTTCCGCCCTGGGCTCCATCCGCCCGTCATCGCAGCCCCGTCACGTGGCCGTCCGTTCCATGCTGTGCCAGGCCTGCAAGGACCTGTCGAGCACCACCGGCGCCGACGCCGAGGGATACATCGACATCGGCACCGTCAAGTCGCAGATCGAGTCGCACACGGGCGACCCGAGCATCACGGAGCAGGACCTGCTGGACCTGTGCGACACCGAAGGCAACGGCTCCAACGGCGGCGGCACGTTCGACGTCAGGCGAGATCCCGGCAGCACGGGCAAGCACGCGATCCGCTGGCTGCCGGATCCCAACGACGGGCTCAACCCGCACTTCCGTGCCGTAGGGGCGCCCGGGGAGATCGGCAGCCCGCTCACCGGCCACGCCTCGCTCCGGGGAATCTAGAAAAGCTCCAGCGAGGCGGGCTACGGCAACTGCAGCCCGTCGAAGCGCAGGTCCTTGCTGGAGAGGATCGGCATCACGAAGCGACAAGCGACGACGCCCGGGCCGCTGGTGACGAAGACGCCTCTGGGCCATCTGCCCGTCGCCGAATCTCCTCCGGGACAGGGCAGCAGCATTGCAGGCAACGGAGACGGGGATGGAGACGAGGACGGGGACGAGACGAGTTCCACATGCAAGGTGGATACGTGGGAGGGTTTCTTCGAGCCCAAGGGTAGCTCGCGTCGTTACCACAGCGAATACTGACGCACAGCGGCCGCGGAAGCCGGTCAGCGGCCCAGCAGCGTTACGTGATTCGATGGCCGCAGCTAGCGAGATGAGTAACGAAGGGTAGTGACTCGGCCGTTTCATGTTCGATTAGCAGATATCAAGCATTGCCCCGTGGGGCGTCTACGCAACCATGAGACATGGTGTCTCCCTGTGCGAGTATGATGATGAATTGTTTGTACCACGTATGGAGACCACCTACACCGTGATGATTGTGTTTTGTCCACATGTGAAGCCATTTTTCATGACATATGCCTTTCACGATCCCGCCTTGTCGCGATACCCTCGCGCATGAACCAGGTTCCTCGCTTTAAACGTGGGTATGGCAGCGCGCCAAGAAATGCTTCATTCAGGTTGCGTATTTTAGAATATCGGTAACAAATTATATGTACATGCGTCCTCCCACGTCCCCGTACCGACGCAGCCCCGTGAAAACGATTCTGTTCCCAAGACCGTATCCAGGCTTCAAATGTGCTTGTCAAACTATGAGGTATCCGTACGACATGCTCCCTCCCCGGCCGCCGCCACCGTTGTCGTTTCGTCGCACCACCACTGCCCCGGTCTTCGTTCGGCTTCCCTCGTGCTCTCGTCATCCACGGTCGTTCCCCCCGGGTGCACGCGGTTAGCCGCCCAAGGTGCCGTCGCGCGGTTTACCCCTGGTTGCCGTCCTGGAAGGGGTTCGGGCTCCCCGGGGCGCCCTCGTGCTGCTGCTGCCTCATGAGCGGGGCCCGCTGCTCCTGGGCCCTCTGGCGCTTCGTCTGGGCGCGGGCGAGGGCGACGGCCTCGGCCTTGGCGGCGAGGCGCTTCTGCTGGCGGCGGTCGCGGCAGCAGAGGAAGGTCAGGGCGCCGACGCCGAGAGTGATGACGACGCCGAAGACGATGGCGATGATGACGCCGCCCGTGTCGAGCGAGTTGTGCATCTTCATGCAGATGTCCTCGTGGTTGGCGTCGACGCTGCACGTGTAGCCCGGGGCGCACTCGCTGGCGGCCACCTGGGTCGGGAAGCAGCTGAGCGTCTTGAGGTGGCCGCCGTTGACCGTCTGCAGCGGGCACGACGACGTGGACACGGTCGACGTGGTGAAGCAGGCGGTGCCCTGGAGCTGGGGCGTCGGGGCGGCGGTGTCGCGGGCCAGGACGGGGGCGGGCGTGATGGGGACGCCGGCGAAGCGCTCGACGACGATGGGGCCGCGGTCGCGCCGCCGCAGGTCGCCCGTGTTGCTCAGCTCGTCGCAGCGCTCAGCGACGTAGCGGGCCTCGACGGCGGCCTCGCCGGCGGAGCAGCCGGCGTCGAGGTAGCACTTCTCGAGGTCGGCCGGCGAGGTGCCGCCCAGGTGCGAGAGGCAGTGGTTGAGCAGGCCGTGGTGGCCGCAGTCGGAGAAGGCGGCGAGGGCGGCGCTGTTCTGGGAGAAGCACTCGTGGCGAGGGACGGCGGCGAGGGCGCCGCTGCTGCCGGCGAGCAGGGCGAGGAGCGCGTGCGACGACCGCATGGCGGCGGTGGATGGCGGACGAGACGTCGTGTCCGTGTCCGGTTCTGCTGCCCCCCTGGCCAGTCGAGAGCTTCGACACGAGCTGCCTGTGATGCTCGGAGCACCCAAGTCAGGGGAATGGGCTCGGGACGGTCCGACGAAAAAGTGTACCCCGTGGAGAATGGCAAGCAGTTCGGTCTCGCTCTCTCGCGGCTCCGACAGGTGGGCGGTGATCGAACGGAAAGGGGGGCCGCGGCGGGTGGGCAGGATACGAAGATGCGAAACGGTGAATACGGGTCGGGGGAGCAGAGAGGTAGAAGAATGAAGAGGCAGCAGGTGGTCCCGACGGTCAGCCCAGCACCCCGAATAGGAGTAGACCCGTCTGAGGCTGCCGGCTTCTCTTTTTTTTTTCTCGCTATGCCGGGTGGGCTACGGAGTACCGGGAGGAAGCTGACGGGGCCCAGTCTCGTGTGGCTGGGGGGCTCGTTCAGGGGACCTCGAGCAACGGCACTGGCTGCTTACGGGTCCTCTGCGCTGTGCACACCCGACAGCAGTTGAGCAGCCCGGGGCTGTGCTGCGGCGCCGAGGTCCTGAAATTGGGTGGCCCGGGGGGGAGAGGAATTCGGGGCCCGCTAGGCGGAAGGCCAAGCCACGACAGGGGGTGGAGCGAGCCTGCGATGTATTTTTAGGGGCCAGACGCGCGCTAGGAGAGAGGGCTGGAGGCTTGTCGGGACATCCGTGATCTTCCAAGGTTGGTTGCTTGAGCTCGCAGCCACCTCGGTGCGGCAGACGAGAGCCGATTGCATCGAACCACGCTGCTCTGTCGGTAGGGAGATGTCCTTGCGCCCTTGCGCCTTTGGACGCCGCGGCCATCAAGACGGGAAATGCACTCATCCGCGGAGGAGGAGGGTTGACGGGAGGGGCGCCACGTTGTTTGAGGCGCTCTGGAATCAATCGGTGCATCTGCGGCCTCATCGCTTCCTTGACAAACAGCCTTGCCTGGCGACCATCGCCAACAGCTGCAGCGCCTCGTCAGTTTCTGGGGTGCGTCTGCACAGCAAAGGCCGCCGCGTGGTCTTTGCCATTTCAATGTATTAAATTACTGCAAATGGTGCGTGCGTGGTTCATCTGGAAAGGCGATGGCAGAGGAATGGCACGAAGCGGTTTCAGCTAGAGTGGGCTCGGGGCAGAAATGCCATTTACCAAGTCACTGTCCTCCCTCCAGTTGGCAGCCGCGACCAGGGATCGGGGTACGCCCGCCACGGTCCGAGGGCACGGATGGTTCGTCGACGAGGACAGGGAATCAAACGCAGGAAAAAATTGGTCCGGCGAGTCGCAGCGGTATGAGTCCGTAGGTTGGTAAGTACCTACCTGGAAACGAGCTTCCCGATCGCGATGTGATGCCCACGTGAAGCGAGCGACGTCATCGTCCACGACGCCGCGTCGTCAGTTCCCGCACGTCTACCCTATACGGCTGGGCCCGTTTCCAAGCTTCACGAAGCTTGTTTTTGCCACAAAACACCGACACCTCCCTCTCCGATCTCGTCTGGTTTCCGTTAATCTTGCCAAATATACCTGCAGCGACCGAACCTCATCGCGACAGCTCGATATTGTTGCACAGCGTCGCTTCCTAAATACCTGATACAGTACATCGCAATCATCCACCATGCCCCTCGTAGTCCCCGGTGTCACCACCACCTCGTCCGACAAGACCGAGGAGTGGCAGAACAAGCTCGTCGGCAAGAAGATTTCCGACACCGAGTCCAATGAAACGGTATGCTACCCGTCGCCGTCCCCTTTCGCTGCGGGTGTCGATGCTGACTCGCTGTGCTGCAGATGTTCTGCAAGAAGGACCTGCCAGAGGAGCACCGCATCATCACGCCTGGCATGATGGTCACGAGGGACCACAACGAGAACCGGCTCAATGTCCACCTGAACGAGGACGGCACCGTCTCGCACGTCCTCCACGGATAGAGGGTGACTTTGCGGACGGGCTATCCGATGGATCATGGGGGCCATGACTTGTTACGATAGGAAAAGGGGCCAGCAAAGCAACCCAGACGAGCATCAAATACAACATAATTGACTTGTTGAAACCCTTCTTCTTTTGCCCAGCCCCCCCTCCCGTGAGGAGCATCACCGGAGGCACACGTCGTCCACGGTAGAGAGGACGGGAGCGTCGCGTCGTAGCTGGCTGGCAGCGTGAGGAGTGGCGTCGGTGCCGCCAACCACCGACCGACCTACCCCGCCATCCGCCGCGGGGCAGAGCCCCTCGTCCAACTTTTCCCCTCGAGCAACCGCAACCCCACCATCAACCACGACCTCATATCGTGTGACGCGCCTTTTTCCCACCTCCGAGCCGTCCTCACGCCTGCGTCATTCACGAGCCAAGCATTCGATACCCCGGCTACCCGTCAAGATGTTCAAGAAGGAGTACGTCGACCCCCGGATGCCCTCCGCAGAGAGCTCCCGACAGGCTAACCCAGTCCGCAGCATCCAAGCATCGCCCAAGCAGAAGCTGAAGTCGTCGGCTCAGCGCGCCCTGCGCCAGTCCTTGCTCACGACGTACCCCCTCCTCACGCCGCACATCGACGAGATCATGCCGAAAAAGGCCTCCATGTCGAGCATGAAGCTGCCCGACCGCAACACGCTCTACGTCATCGACACCGAGCCGCTCTTCTACCAGGACCCCCACGCCAACATCCTGCCGCACCTGCGCCTCGTCCACCGCTTCCCCCAGGGCTTCCCGACCATCCGCATCGACCGCGGCGCCATCCGCTTCGTGCTGTCGGGCGCCACGCTCATGGCGCCCGGCCTGACGTCCCCCGGCGGGCGGCTGCCGGCCGAGGGCGCGGCCAAGACGCTCGAGGAGGGGCGCGAGATGGACCAGCGCGCCGATGACGAGGGCCGCTGGAGCCGGGAGCTGGCAAAGGGCGAGCCCGTCGTCATCACGGCCGAGGGCAAGGAGGAGGCGTGCGCGGTGGGCATACTGGTGGCCGGGACGGACGAGGTCAAGGCCAAGGGCAAGGGGCCCGTGGTCGAGGACGCGCACTACCTCGGTGATGGGCTGTGGAACCTGTCCATCGAATGAGGTGCGGTTGGGCTTGCGGGCGAGTCGAGAGAGGGACGCTCTGATACCTGTAACATTCACGACGAGGGACGACGGATGAGGAACGGCAGCCAGGGACGGCTGGGGCATAGATAATGCGGCCGCGTGTTGGTTGGCCGCCACTACGAGGAATATGACATATACGAGAACGACAACGCGTGGGACTCCATGCAATGCCCAGGCGTGAATGGAAGCTGCTTGGCCATCGACTGCGTGTCCTCTCATGACCAACGTGTACAGAGTCGTGGCAAACGGGGCGGGGCCACCACATTGACGATACATAGAAGGACTGCTGCGCACAGGTTTGCCCCAACGTAGGCTAGCGACTTGACATTGCGAAGCGTGCTTAGTGCTTATAAGCCGCGGGTGGCCATCCCCTGGGGAAGATGGGGCACCATGGCGCAATGCATTCCATGTCATAATACGCAACTCCCACATGCAGCTACAGGACTTCGTGGCCCCCAGCACGATACCAAGCACCGACAAGGCCTACACAGGCAATAGCCATGTCTCTCTTCCCTCAGCGCACCCCCTGCTCTGCTCTTTCAATCACTCGCTTGCTTTCGTCGAAACGGTAGATGGGAACGCCTCCTACCGCCAACACCGAGGTAATCCTCTCAAAGATATTTCGGACGACGATGTCTCGGAGATCATGTTCGTAGTATTTAACAAGTTGGATTGCCGAGTGAAAGCAAGATATCCCGTGTCTAAAATGAAACATATCTCATGAAGCTAGAAGGAAATGTTGACAAACTCCACGCTCATCCACGCCATGGCAGCTAAGCCGAATCGTTCCAACCAGGGTGATGCCTGTTCTTATGCCTCCTCATGTTTCCTGCCGGAGTGAAAACCTCATCGCAACCCGGATAATCACAAGGAAACACCGCCTTCCCGGTATGCGACTTCTTGTGTAAGATCAACCTAGATTGCCAAACAAAACTCTTATCGCAGCCCTGCCAGTCGCATCGGAATCTGCGGTCGTCTGTATGGCCCCGGTCCGAAATATCTTTGAGAGACGGCTTCGAGCGAGATGAATTTTGGACCGGGCGTCCAGATAAATTCCATGCCCGTATAATCGGAGACGCTTCACGTGGCCGTTGGTGTTCTCCATTAGAGTAGCTTTCAGTTCCTGC
Source organism: Tolypocladium tropicale (assembly GCA_024340005.1). Classification (NCBI taxonomy): domain Eukaryota; kingdom Fungi; phylum Ascomycota; class Sordariomycetes; order Hypocreales; family Ophiocordycipitaceae; genus Tolypocladium; species Tolypocladium tropicale. The sequence continues at coordinate 168,544 of JALHBU010000053.1, read as the reverse complement.
AGCAACCTCTGGCAACCTTCTGGCGAGCAGGGGAAGGACGGCGAGCAGGGGAAGGACGGCGAGCAGGGGAAGGACGGTGCTTCACGATGTTCAAGGCCGTCATAACGAGGCGGGCGTTAGGGGAGACGTGGTAGAGAAGAGAACCGCCATCAAAACTAAAAAGGTATTAAGCGGCCTCGAGCGATATAGATTTAGACCGGGCGTCTAGATAAAGTCCATGCCCGTGTAATCGCAGAGGCGCTTCACTTAGCCATTGGTATGCTCGACCAGCGTGGCTCTCGCCTCTGGCAACCTTCTGTCACACTGGCCGAATCGGAGCCCGGTGCTTTGACATCGCTGATTTAGCCGTTCACTCGAAGCTTCTTCTTGAGCATCTCTTCGATGTGCAGGCGCCGACCGGATGTCGCGGTCGTGGGCGGGGATAGATTGCTTGCCGACTCAGATCAAGCCATCTGCGTCCTCCACTGGCTGCTGCTCCGGCTCCGGCTCTGAGGTGCTGGGGCAAAGTCCTCTTCGGTGACCTGGGCGGACTCTGGGACTTCCCTCCAGTCTTCGTCGACGCTATCTTCGTTGTCATATGGTCGCATCACGGCCAATCGCAAGCGAATCGCATGTCGGGAGTGTGGACTCGCTTGTGTGAGGCAAGGTGCCCTGGGTCCGTCGTGGCGTAGTCGGGCAGTGTCTGTTGAGATTACTACGGCGCAGGAATTCCTTACCACAGTCCGGCCAGGAGCACACAAGGTGGTCTTGCCAGTACTCGACGTCAACGGCATCCTGGTCATCACTGGCGGGCGGCGCGTCCTGTACCTGGGCACTGGAACTGTGGGCATTTCGACAGTGCTGCACTAGCAGACCCAAGTTCTGGAACTCCAGATCGCACTGCTCGCATCGCGGACTAAGGGTGGAGTCGGAGAACCATGCGTCGATCGACACCAGCGGGACGTCGAAGTCTGGGACCGGCGCGATGGGGGCGAGTGTTTGGTCCGGCGCAACCCAAACACTCTGGCCACCGGAGTCGTCAATTCTCCACAAGGGATGGCGAAGCGGGACGGCGCTCAAGATCTCTCGGATCCGAGGCCACGAGTATCGCTGGTAGTTCCACATGGCCATGTTGGTCGAGACCGTGTCGATCGTGACTGTGCATTTATCCAGGTCGATGTATCTGACAGGGTCGAAGCGTTGGAAGCCAGTACGCTCGGTGATGCCAAACTTCATCGCAATGCCGTGATCGGGGCCTTTGCAGAGAGAGGCGCACAGTGCATTATTGATCCATGGTACGATCGGCAGACCCTATCTGTCGAGGATTCGAAATCGGATTTCTTCGCGGTCGGCGGTTGGCATGACTTTCCTGATATTCTGGATCTGGCGGCTAAAATGCGCTACCATCCAGTAGACGAGTTTCGTCTCGTTCATGCTCTTTCCCCCAAGGCCTTTTGCTTCCGCATGCTTGTTGCAATGAAGCCGCATTCTTGTGAGCATTCGAGAGGCGAACTTGACGAGATGGTGCCAGTCCCACCCAATTGTCTGCGCCTGTGGCCTCGAGAGCACGTGGAATGGGTAAAAAGTCCGCTTCGAGAGCCGCTTCGATGGTAGAGTTAGGAAGAACTCAAAGACGTCCGAGTTGACCCCATATGCTGCTGCGATCCGAAGCAGAGTTGGGTACTCCCGATCCCATCGCACATCGAGTTGAGTGGATGATTGTTTGCCTGGCCGGATGGGAGTAGCGTCGACCCGAAACAGGGACCCTGGTGCCACCTTTGACAACACATCGTCGACATGCGGTGTCTTTTCGACGGTTCGCAGAGCCTCGAGCATGGCTCTTTGCTTTGGCTCGTCTACTGCTGCCCACTCCTCGAACTTGGGTGTTTTGCCGGAGACCACGGTGCGAAAGGCGTAGTGCATGCTTGCCGCATTGCACAAGGCGTTGAAAGCCCAGGCGATCGCGGGTTTCTGCGTCTCAATATCGGACCGTTCAACAGCATTGAGGATGACTGCGAGGAGGGGGAGAACAGCAATAGGATGGCGGCGCTTGACAATGTTCAAGGCCGTCATGATGAGGTGGGCATTGGGGGAAGCGTGGTAGAGAAGGGAACCGCCGTGGGAAACGAAGGGGTAAGCGGCCTCGAGCGACATGGATTTGGGGCCGGGTGTCCAGATAAAGTCCATACCCGTATAGTCGCAGAGACGCTTCACGTAGCCGTTAGCGTTCTCCATCAGAGTGGCTTTCAGTTCCTGCAGCAGTCTCTGGCAACCATCCCTCAGGCTGGCCGAATCGGCGCCGGGAACCTTGACGTCGCTGATTTGGCCGTTCACTCGGAGCTTCTTCTTGAGCATCTCCTCGATGTACGACGAGGGCGCGGACCGGATGTCACGGTCGTGGGCGGGGATTGGTTGCTTGCCGACTCGGATCAAGCCATTGGCATCCACCACTGGCTGCTCCTGTTGGGAGGTGCTGAGATCAAGGTCCTCTTCGATGACCTGAGCGGACTCCAGGTCCTCCGTCCAGTCTTCGTCGTCGACGGCGTCATCCTCGTCGAGAGCGGCGTTTTCTTCGTCGGTAGCAGCGGCTTCTCCTTCGCCAGCCAGGCTGTCCACGTAAACCGGGAATCCATCTGCTGTAGAGGGAAGTGCAGGTACTGGGTCTTCATGGCGCAGTCTCTTGCTCTGCTGCGCAAAGAGCTCCACGATGGAGAGCTGCCTCTTAGCATGTTTCTCGCCGGGCTCTGGAACGAGGGGCCGCTTTGTCGCTGATTCTGGCTTGTCTCTGGCATTGCCAGACACCTCGGACAATGGCTGACCTGCTACGTATTGCCGTGTTAGCCGGTTACTAAACACTGCTCCCAAGGGTGCGACTTACCGCTAGAGGCTTGACTGTATACCGAACGAGCAACGCCTTTACGACGGTTCCCGGTCTGCCGTGTCTTTCGACCCATGGCGTTGAGAGACGGCTGGCTGGAACGTAAGACTTCTTCAAGAAGATGATTGGAATATATATATATAGATATATTGTAAGATGATGAAGGCGGCATAAGAAGATGGCCAGGACGCAGGACGAAGAAGAAGGGTGTCGAAGCGGGTGACGAAGAGTTAGATGCTTCTCGCAAGACGAGGGAACTGCGGGCAGACCTGCAAGAGAATTCCAGGCAGCAGCCATTTTGTACGTGCGCTTGCCACTGCTCATCGGATTAGGCACTCGCGATATACCAGTCGGTATGTCGTGCCTTCCTTCTTTGATCGTAAGCAACCATCGAGGGCCCCGCACGGTCAAGGCGTTGACCACTCATGATGAGCTTCTTTGTGCGTTTTGCCGGGTCCATTGCAAGTGTTTATGTCGGTTTTGGCCGTGGTAGATATTCTGCTCCACCGCCTAGAGGACAGCGTAGGGAGCGTGCCGAGGGAAGAGTTTGAGTACGCAGGGAACGTGCCGAGGGAAGAGAGTTGTAGCCGTTGCCTGTGTAGACGGAAGACTTGGTCGAGCATGGCTACGCAGGGTGATGCGAGTGAGGTCTGTGGATATCGTGACTAGCTAGAGGTCTTGAAGCGAAATGTAAGTCGGTACGGAGTGCCCAACGCACCTAGACTTAAACTGGGCCAGAGCCACGTCAGTATGCTCGAAGTGCCGCTCGAGGCATTCGGTCGCCCGACTCGTCGCCTCTACGCGGGTGAGTTCCTACTCGGATTCGTCGAGCGGCACCATGGTCACGGCGGTTTGGGGCTGCGAGTGAGCCTCCATTTTCATCTCGCTCGAGGAAGACCTTTATCAGGCCCTCCCACTGCCGGCAATCTCTTTCGTCGAGTTTTGCCATAAAGTCCCTTGAATATCCGTCTTCGGAGGGCCTTGGAGAGGCTAAGTATCGGCCATCAACATTGAGCTCTCCATGTAAATGGGTTCAATTGTACTGCTGTAGACTTCCTGACGAAGCCACTGTTTGTACATCTTAAAAAGCCGGGACTGGATCCTCAAAGTGGCTCTCTCGGCGTTGACGAGCAGAATTGATTGAGCATTGCCGCTTTGACTCGTGATGCTGATCGTGGTGGGCTTCGTTTTTGACTTACACGGTAGGCGCAAGACGCTGAGTGCTTCTTTGACACCTGTGACAAACCAAGCAGTTTTGCCTCTGTTGTCGAGGTTGTGACAGTTGTCCGCCTGTTGGCCCTCCAGCCGATCAGCCCTCCCAATGGCTGCCCCGCAAAGGCATATGAAGCTCTTCGATGGATCTAGATATCTCTAAAGAGTTTTCTATAGCGGTCATCAGGTCATCCGCACCCCCGTCCTGTATGGCCAGCTGGCGCGTATTGTGTAAATATCACAGGACTTGGTCAGCGGCACGCGAGTAGCCGGCACTTAAATTCCCATTCTCTACATAATGCGCCACTAGACCAATTTAGAGAGGTCTGGCGTTAATAAAATATATATATCCAATCGTGAGGGCGGCTGGGTAGGAAGCGGAAACATCAAACCACGGCCAGGTCAGTCTGTCTCCATTTCATGTAGAGCAGAGTGTTCTCCATGTAGAGAAAAGCAGAAGAGTATATCATCCAAGTCACTCGAAGTCGCACTGGCAAGACTACCGATGGGCTCGCAGGGATGAAGAGAATCTCCTGCAGTTCGAAGACATTGTATCGGTCTGCGGAGGCTTGGTCACAATGGACGCGATGAGCGATACAGTTCGCCCCGTCCATTCCGCTGTTCCAAAATATCTTGAGCAAACGTGAACCTTTTGGTTCCCAAAAGTGCTACGGAGCACTACTACTGCATGTGCTGACCTACGTCTCTTTCAATTCATTCTTCGCATCTATGCACGCATCTATGCACGTATCTATGCGTTCCTCTTATATCTCTTGGCTAGTTTGGCCGGTGGCAATCCCTCATTTTTCTGCTTTTCCTTTGTTTGCCACTTTCGTTATCTGCACCGTAGCCGTACCATATTACGGAGTAATTGCACCCTCTTTTTCTGGTCTTGTCGCTCGAGTTCATGTCAGATACCCAGTACTGTCATTCCTCTGTACTCACCAAAAACCGTGGACAGAAAAAAAGTGGCACCGCAAAAGTCACTTGTTGGTACGGAGCGTTTCGAGCTCGTACTCAGAGAAGTTGCAGTCTTTTTAATATCGACTTATAAAAGACTGTGGAATAATTTATTTTCAGTCGTATTTTGTCGCTCAATAGCTTTCGAAATCAGGAAGTTGGCTGTACCTTCGTGGTGTTGTTGGTTGGGCGCCGGCTTCTTTTCCTTGTCCACCCATCCACCCCAGCCCGTTCATGACTTTGTAGTTGCTTGGCTTGTGGGGCAGACATTAGTTACGTAATAATTGCGCCGGACTTCGTGCGCCAATTACCTTTCGGCTTGGAAGCGCGGTTTGATGTCTCCGCTTCTCCGCTTCTCACCCAGCCGCCCTCACGATTGGATATATATATTTTATTAACGCCAGACCTCTCTAAATTGGTCTAGTGGCGCAATGGCAGCGCGTCACTTTCCGGTGGTGAAGGTTCCAGGTTCGAGTCCTGGCTAGATCGGTTTGTTTCTTCTTTTTGCCTTTGAAGCTCATGGCATGAGACAGGATACATTTTTTTGTCATTTTTTTGAGTGACTAGAGTCAGGTTGAATCATCTCATTGCTCAGACACTTACTACGTCTCGCTACTATCACTCAGAGTTCCATTCTTGATCGCGTGGTAAGCATGAGCTACGACGTGGCCGCCCGTAACACTCCAACTGGATATAAGCGCCAAGAGAACTTAACTTGGAACACTAAGATCCCTTCATTGGAATGAGTGAAAAAGCGATCTTTAAATAGAGTAGAGCAAGTGTCGTTTGCCTGATTGACTTATGCAGAGTTTGTTTGATGTTTGTTAAGGGGCAAGCAAGTCAGGGGCTAGGCCATTCACATTGCCAATGTATTATGACTGGGGTTTTGTGGCGCAGCATTGAGCCGTAGCGAGATGCGGGTGAAATCTAAGATGGAGAGAGTCAATCAAGTCGGAATCCCAGCTTGAAACCGATTTCCAGTGGGAATTTTTACGATCATCCATTTTGGTCGGCTGACCATGCCGATCAATGTCATGAGATGAATGCCAACCATGCCCCTCTGCTTTCGCCGAGACAGCGCCATAGACCACAAGTCAGCTAGCTGAAGACCTACTCTTGCGCTGAAGTAGGCTGTTGAGGATCAAAATCCCATCGCTTACTTGTATGGCGCAAACTCCATCACGGCACGAAATCATCGTTGTACCCGGCTCCGGTAGCCTCCAGCAGAGGGCCCGTTCCGCCGCAGGTTCCGTTTCGTAGCAGAGCCTACCAAAATAACTGTGATGGTGATACGGAAGATCCTAGATCACGCCATGGCTGGCGGGAGTCTCAACTCGGGCTCGGGCATATGCTTCCATGTTATCTTTCATCCATTTACGTTGACTTTGATGCTTTAATCTTCGGCCCTGCGACAAGATATCTCGTTCCATGGACATATGCCCCAGAACTCGGCCCAACAACGTCAAGCTAACGGTAAAAGAACAAAGACGTCCCACCGGTACTTCTACCCAACGCCCCCAACTCCCGCAATAACTGCACCGCGGCCTCATGGCCCTTCCTAGTGGCGCACTGGATTGGCGTTTGGCCCCTCCTAGTCGACAATGCGTTGACATCGGCGCCATGCTTTACCAGCGTCTTAATAATTTCCAAATGACCTGCCTCGGCCGCTGCATGTAATGCGGTAGCATCACAGTGGCTGCCTCCAAGCGCATGTATATCGGCGCCTGCAGAGATAAGGAGGTTGACGATTTCGATATTGCCACAGAGGCATGCCCCTTGTAAAGCCGTGTAGCCTCCATGCTTTGCTGCAGACGGCCCGTTCACATCAGCTCCGTTTTCCAGCAAAAGCTTGACTATTTCTGCAAACCCGTAACCCGCCGCAGCTCCCAGGGCACTTTTCCCAGCAATGGGTGAAGGTGGCGCGTTGACATCCGCGCCCAAGTCAAGAAGCTTGCTCACGATATGGATGTGACCACGTTCGGCCGCAGCTTGCAGTGCTGTTCTTCCATTATAGCGAGTCACGACAGCAGTAGGGCTGTATGCATATGTGACACCGTCTGGGCCACCAGACTGACCAGGTGCCATGTTGACCTGGGCTCCATTGTCAAGTAGCATATCGATGACGGTCTCGTTGCCTTGCCCACAAGCAAATTGTAGAGCTGTCCGCTGCATATTGTTCCCGCCATGGAAGTGAACATCGGCTCCAGCAGCTAGTAACAACTGCACGACTTCTTCATGCCCATGTAGGCAAGCCGCCTGGAGTGCTGTTTGACCGTAGTACCCCCGGGGAAGGTCGTTTACATCGAAGGAATTGTCAGCGAGATATTGCTTGACCTTCGCGACATCCCCACTTCTCGCAGCAAGCTGCAGTGGTGTCCAGCATTCTTCCTCAGAGTCGTCAGCTATCGGCGTTGGATCATACGCCGCATCAATAGGTGGCAATGGCCTCCGCGGAGCTTCTTGGCTTGTCATTATCGGCAGCCTTGGTGAGAAATATGTGAGACGGACCTCAAGTTAAGCAAGAGAGAATAAACAATGAAGGTGCGAAGTTGTAAGCGGTGTTGGTTGGGCCTTTGCATGTGCGTTGGCGCGACATTTATCATGTGCACATAACAAAAGTAGTAAGATGCGCTTCCCTGATAAATTTGGATTTCAGCGCCCTATCAGACATCGTTTTTGACCTTGCCGGGCGGGGGAACACGCCCTACTCATGCACTTGTATTCGTAGCCCGGCCGGCTTACCGTCCCCAACGGGCTACGTAAATCTCGTCTTGGGTTTAGAGCGATTACCCGGACAGCTACGGAGTGCATCTAGCCGCGCCTTGCGATTATGCATTCCAGCTCAATTCTTCCACAAATCGATGTGTGATCCAAATGATGGCCCGTTGGCCACGATCGCGAAACTGTCGTGTAGGTAAGTTTTTCGACCCTTGCCACACTTTCTTTTCACTTCCGATTTTTGATACATATCTTGTTGCCTTGGGTAGTAAATAAAAAGACTGAGAATACCTCCGCTTTCGGGAGGAGTTCGGGTGTGGTTGCAAGATGTCCCGTTGCTAGACAAATGGAAGGCTCTTGCCTCTGGCCAGCAATGTTACCGTACCCGAGGTTTAGGCTATCAATCGAGGCGTTTGCAAAGTTCCCTCATTGTTCTTTCTGCGATGGTAGTCACGAAGCAAGTACGCAAGGCTTTCAGTCATACGCATATGGGACTTTTAGTGCCACGAACTGCACAACAGCGAAACCAAAGAAGATCAGACCCAAAAGCGTGCCATTGGGTAACAGGTCTGAAGGAAAGCGGTCGCTTTCGGAAGCAAGGAGAGCTGCAGTCCCAATACCTTGTTTCATTTACGCGGATAGCGCATGTTCAATGCTACGCAGACCACTGATGAGAATAGAAATTTGAATCGCTAAGGAGTTTCTCTTTCATGCTGTCAACTGTTCATCTCTCAACCGCGAATGCTGTAAGATTGAAGAACATGATTCTGAATGCCAAGGTCAGTCTTCCCTACTATGCACTCCGTGCAAGGACTGAAAATCAGCGGATCGATATGTTTGTTTAGTCACTCACCGGCTTTATAATTCCCATAATTGACCAACTGCACCATCTTCCATTTTACCAAACAAGTATACTACTTTCCGATTCCTTTCTCTGCAACTAATTTTCACAAAATTTTCACGAGGAGCTCCTGATAGGTTTTTCGTGGACAGGTTGGCAAGAGCAGAGTTTGCGACTAGGGGGAGATTAACTCTCGGTTGCAAATCTCACTATATTAAATAATTGCGACAGGGCATCTCGTGCCTGGAGAAAGTGTCACATGAGAGCGGCACCGACATAGGTACCCAGTGTGAGAACCGGGGCGGAATCGCGCATGCAAGGACGATGAGTATCAATATTTTGCTGAATTGACAAATGAAAGGCTCGCCTGGGATTTGCAAGATCTCAGGGACCTGCAACATCTTGATAGACAATGCATAGAATGTGGTCCGACGAGAATGGCAAGTGGGAGCTAAGGGTAGCTCATAATGAAGATGTTCGTTCGTGCCGATTTCTCCTTTCCAAGGGAGGTTTTCCACCCATCAATATTCCTGCACGGGTGAAAATCCTGTCGAAGCATTCAGTCAAAAGGCGCAACAGAGATAAGGGACGAGAAAAGCAGCGGCAAGTTGCGTACGAGTACTCCGCCCGGGGTACGGGAGCAATAGGAACCGGCGTTGAGACTACATGTACGGAGTACTACCAGGGTGCATTCAAGGGTACGTACTTCGTACGTGCCACATCTAACTGCATTCAGCCATTTCAATCTAGATGATCACGGCGAATAAGCCTACACTATTCGCCGTTGACTTCGAATAACTCGTGCTCATAATGAACTCTGTGGACGGCTCGCGCGCTCACTTAAGCCTCCAACCAGATGCCAAATTGTTTGTTTCGCCCTCAACTCGGCCAACGACGGCTGCCTCCGAACCCGGCGGGGGAGCGGAGACCAATAACCCTTGCAAGCATACCTACTTTCAACCCCGACCAGGCTTTCTAATTTCCAGTCCAGCAAGCTTTTCTCCAGAGCAATCCATCGCCTGGTATCATGGGAGCCATCGTCGTCGAGGCACCCAGCCACGACGAATGCGCGTCACCGCTTCCCAGCTCTTGGAAGACTGACCAACCAGCAGCGAGGCCTCGTTACGGTGTACGTTTGTTGCGGGCTCAGTTCAAGCCACGGAAGCAGACAAAGCAAACACCGCCCGCAGAGCCGAGGTGGACGTGGACGTGGACAAACAGACCCAACCCACAACCCCACGAGCGGTGGCAGGCAGGCTTCCGCTGGCGTCGGCCTGCGCCGCAGTCTGGTGGGCATGTGACGAGCCAGGAATCTGATCTGGGGTGGGCGTGCTTGGCTGCAGGGGCAGCGGCCGCGAAGTAACGCTGCCCCATCCCACCGCTGCCCAGCCGTCAGAAATGGTACCACATTCTGCAGGAGACCTGCCGGTTCAGAGGTGAGCGCGCGCTTGGAGCTTTCAAATGCTGGGATGCTTTGCGGGGATTGTTGGATTGGAGCTCCAGACTCCCTCCATCCTCCACTGTGGGTCAAGCGGACGACTGGAGCTTGGGAACGCAGGTCAGGGACTTGTTTTTCTTCGAATTGTTTTGATTCCTCTTCTCCTTGCCCGTCTGGCGCACCTGTCCAGAGGGTGAGAGACAGCGCGCGACCGCGCCGACAATGGGGGCCGCGCCCGCATTAATGGAATGCGCCTCTGGTGACGCAGCCCGGCCGCTCAGCCCCCCACCGGCGCTGGCCTCCGCCGCCGCCGCCGACGGCTCGGCCATCCCGGCACGATGGGTGGATAGGCACTCGTAGATCATGGGTAAGGATTGCGCCGCCCGCCTGTGGGGGGCGGCCTGGGAAGTCTGCATGAGTAAGAAAGTACGCGCGCAAACGGGCCGAGGAGCTTTGCTTCTTGTGAGCAATACGGGACGGGGGCTATAAGACTTACGCATGCTCCTCGCTGCCCGGTTTGGTCTGCCTCATCCGGTTGCCCTTGTTCCCTCACTCTCTCCTGTTGCTCCGTCGCATCCGTGTGCCATCAAGTGTCGATCTGGTCCGCAAGCAACTCGTATCTCCTCCTACATCATGCGCGGCCTCACCACCTCGGTCGCAGCCGCCGTGCTCGCCGCGGCGTCCGGCGCCGCCGCCCAGAACAGCACCTGCGCCAGCGGCCTTCACATTCTCGTTGCCCGCGGCACCGATGAGCTCCAGGGCACTGGCGTGTCGGGCGTGCTGGCCAAGAAGATCGCCGCTCAGATCAAGGGCTCCCAGATCCAAGGGCTCGACTACCCGGCCACTTTCACGGACCCAAACTACAACGTGTCGGTTGATGACGGCGTCGAGGACATGCAGGACGTGTTGAACAAGTACGCAGCCAGGTGCTCGGGTGGCAAGATCGCCATCCTGGGTTACTCGCAGGCGAGTCACTTCACGATCTGTATTCACGAGTTTTCGATTTGCTGACGATGAGATAATTCAACAGGGTGCTCATGTGACTATGGATTCCATCTGCGGCGGCTCTGGCGGCATCTTCGACAACACCACGGCGCTGGATAAGAACATTGTCGAGAACAACAGTAAGTGGCCGCTGATGACGAGACATGACGAAAGCCACGAGCTGACAATGTCTCAAACAGTCGTGGCCATTGTCCTGTACGGTGACCCAACCCACGTCGCCAACGTCACCTACGACAAGGGCACCAGCATCAACAACGGCGTACGTGCTTTACTCCTCCCACTGCTTGTGCTCAAAGCTTCAAGCTTTACTAACTTCCCCGGGCAGATCTTCCAGCGCCCCAACGCCTCCGTTGAGCTCTGCACCAAGTACGCCGACCGCCTCGTCTCGTACTGCGACACGGGCGACATCTACTGCGACGCAGGCAACAACAAGACGGTGCACGGCACCTACGTGCTCAAGTATGGCGACGAAATCGTCAAGTACATCGTTGACAAGTACAATGCGGCAACCAAGAATGGCGGCAGCGGCAGCAACTCGACCACGACAGGAGGTGCTGCGACGGCGACAACAGCTTCTCCCACGGGCTCCGGATCCCCTACCGGGTCCGGGACGACGACGGGGGGCGCGGCGACGACGACGGCGAAGACCGCTGGGGCTTCGGGGTTGGGCGTCAGTGGAAGTGTGTATCTGGGCGTGCCGCTCGCGCTGCTGGCCCTGTTCCGGGCGCTGTAGAGATGGAGCTTGATGTGGTGGATTCTGTGGAGTTTTGAGAACTATGAAGCTTTAATAGCCATTTTAATGCGACACGACTTTGATGCTACTCGTACATTACCTTCCAGGCGGTTCAATTACTGAGACAAGCACGTAAGACGGAACCTTCGGCAAGCTACCTATTGATGTCACCGCGCAGGATTCATGCAAATGCCATGCTCCGTCCTGACAATTTCTCCAAATTGATTGCTAGCCGCAGACAATTCCTTCAGATGCTCCAAGCACTTTTGAGGATCCAAGAGTATTGAACGGAGGTTTTGCTGTTCTGGGTAGAAGGTGTGGCTGTCGGGCTCAAAATGCCAGCCTCCTCCACACGTAGCTTGCCGAATGTGGCCAGGCGCACCGATAGTCTCCGGCGCTAGGAACAGTCCTCCTTGGGCCGCTGCAGGCGTGGATTCGAGTGTCTACAGGGGAGTACGCCCTAGATGGGATGTTCCGGCCGGGTCGTCTCGTGGCATTGTCGGCTGCTCTAGCGAAGGCGACAGAGGTTAGAGGGCTGGGACCAAGCCGATGACGCGATAACTGATTGAGATCGGCCGCTCGCCGAAAGTCGAACTTCTGTGCATGAGACGCATGGACCACCTCGTATATGGAGTAGTGTCAGGTTTCATTTGCCCAATTAGTTGTGGGATGCTCCGTACACTCTTCAATTAAAAGGTGCGTACACCTTTGAAAGTACGGAGTACGGAGTATAAGTATGACAGCCCGGACGAACAAAGCAACTGCAGCCAATGGCGGTTAATGATAGTCTCGAACTTTCAGACAGTTGTAATTACTCATACTCCGTATTCAGCAGCTGCGTTGATGCTGTCTTCATGCCATCATTGTATAGTCCCACATCGCGCTTCCCGTCCTTTTGCCCGTCTTATATTCAATGTTTGATGACTGTTGTTTGATCGGCAACTAGCAAGGGCTCGCCAAGGAACAGACCTGCAGAAACAGGTAGGTATACAAGCATTTGGACATGGAGATGGAGCGCTGTCGCCTTTGTCAAGCGGCCAACGTCGTCCACGACGATTAGGTCAGGTGCTCACACCGTGCAGTGCGGTAAACGATGAAGCAATCGCAGGCAAGCGCCGCGCCAATAGGCCGTCGTTCAGCCCGTTTGACAGTTCCCGTAGCGCATGCGGAAAGCCTCTGGGTCCTCGTATCTCCCACTCTGCGTTCCAGACATATTGCAAGCTTGCGGGACAGCCAAAGAGAGGCTTCATTTCCAGTAAACTGAGCGACGGCAAGGCGGCAACTTGCTTGCGCAGGAGTAAAGCAAGCAAACAACAGATGGTGGCAGCAAATAATTCGTTGGCATTCCGGTGCACAATCACAACGTCATCCGACCCTTCAGCTGGAAGATGAGGCATTCCATGTTAGGATATCCCTGTCATCGGCGTTGGGGTAATCTACACGGCACGACCAAATAAGTTCCATGTTGCTTCAATCATATACATACAGGCGGAACATGAAGAGTGCCCGTATGTGGTCAGCAAATCGGCCCAGCGTCAGATGCAGTTGCTTTAGAATATGACGTGCACAGGTCTAATAACGATATTTGTTGCTTGCAATGGATCCCAGCTACATCCAAACGGAGGGTTGTGGAATGTGAAATCGAAAGTATGGCTAGGTTACAGTACGTCATGTTTGCTTCCGTAGGTGTTCATGTTGTGAGAAGGCTGGGTGGAACCAAGAACATCAGCCAGCGCTAGAGCGGCACCTGATCCTCCCACCATGGGGAACCGCGAGCGGCAACCACAGCCATCGCGCGCGCTCGAGCGTGCAGCTACTCGTCCGAAAGGAAAGCTGTGAATTGCCTCCTTTCCGATCCTTCGCCTTTCGTGCTAGATTCCCCCATTTTCTTCGTTTGATCGAACTTTCAAAGCCCGCTGTGGACGCCCTGAGATCAACTGTGGCCTGAGCCGTTGCCACCGACCAACAGGACGCGCTGAACGCCCTGCCCTTCAATGAAAGTACTCAGAGACTTTCTGCATAAGGTAGATGGCTTTTTCTCACAAGATATCCATCATATACGCCAGCGTTGAGCCTTCTCCAGTGACTCTTGCCGAGCCGGGATGACGTGTTCTCAGCCTCAACAATTTCGCGCAATCAAAACACAGTCACACCCGAGCTGATGCTGCAAAACGTCAAAGCTCATTCATTTCCGCTTCAACTGATTTTATCTCTCCCGCCAATTGCTCTGCAAAGCACCCATCAAGTACCGACTGACGCAACTGCTATCGTGACGGCGATCGACATTGACAACAGACTGTAACGGCCAAAACGCGTGCTCCAGGACTCTCAAAAGATCATCGTGGCTATCATCAAATGCAGGTATCCGTTACCAAACCAAGCCACGGTTGTATCTAAAGCGGTAAGTCCGTCTCAACTCACTCACGATTGGTATTGCTAGGCGTTTGCTGCGCCGGCTCGATGCCCAATCCTCGTCCGGAAAGCCGAAATAGGACGAAAGCGCGTTGCTCTGCTGGACAAGAAGAAAGAGTGTGATATTAGATCTTACTTTTATATTTCCCCTTTCGTTGGCTGCCCTCATCGCATAAATCGTATGCTTTTGTCCATGGCTCCCGACGGCTGGACTTTATCCGGAAAAGTACAAGCTGACGAGAGTAGGAAAGATTAGCAGTCCTCCTTCTTTTATAACACCGCGCGAGAAGCGCTCAAGTCACAAAGATGGGCGGCTCTGCCTTCAGCTCTGGCGGGAATACCCTACTCACCCCGCGCATGCCCAAGAGCGTCTACGACGTGGTCAAGAGCCGCTGCCATGCAGTCTTGCGCGAGCTCTACATGCATGTGGCATCTCCTATAGATGGGCCTGGCAAGGAGGACTTTGGAGACGTTGACATCTTGCTCGCTTGCCCAAAGGAGGGCGTCGCAAGCACCGATGAACGGGAAGCCGTATCCACGGCGGCCAGAGCCCTAGGTGCCACCAGGTGCATATTCAACCATGGCACGTCGTCCAATCTCGCTCTTCCATGGCCGACTATTGAGGAAACGTCGAGTCGAGTAAGAGAGTCTTCGAGCTCTGAAACCGACGCCAAGGAGAACTATGGGGAGGAGAGGTATATCCAGGTGGATATTCACATCTTCGATTCGGTCAAAGATATGGACTGGGTTCTCTTTAAACATGGACACGGCGATATATGGAGTATCCTTGGATCCATCATGAGACCATACGGCCTCACCGTGGATGAAGGAGCCCTGTGGTTGCGCGTGCCAGAGATTGAGCAGTCGAATAAGAACCTGGCCAAGGTGTTCCTCACCTCAGAGCCATCCGAGGTCCTCGAGTTCGTCGGTCTCCCTATCGACGAATACTTCGCCGGGCCCTTCAGAGATGCACAGGCGATGTACGAGTATATCGCCCGATGCCGAATGTTTTCGGTGCCACCGTTGAAGCCGGAGCAGGATCGCGAGAGCGCATCCGCAAATGACCGGAAGAAGCTCAAGTCCAACGACCGCAGACGCATGCAGCAGCGGCCCGCGTTCCGGAACTTCTTCGACGAGTTTGTCGTGGAGTGCCGTAGCGCCGGGCGCTTCGCCGAGCAGCGCACCACGCGGGAGCAGATCACCCAGGAAGCCTTCGCCCAGTTCAACGTCGAGGCCGAGTTCAAGGCCCGCCGCGACGCGTTTCTGCTGGAGAGACAGAAGGGTACGATCTGGAACGAGCTCATCAAGGGCTCTATCCCCGTGCCACAGGACCCTGACCCGCGGGCGGTCATATACCGGTCATGTCTCGTGAAAGCTCTGAAGAAGATTATTCTTGAGGACGATGAGGGCTATGGTGTCCGTCCTGATGAGAGCTTCAAGGATGAGGAGGGCTTCTACCTGATGGAGAACATCGTCGACTTTATCAACCGGTACCAGGATAGGGTGGGCGAGGTCGCTATGGCTCGACATAATGCGAATTATGTGGAACATTTGAGAAACAAGGCCGCAAAGGAGGCTGAGGGGCATTGACTATCGTGCCCTTGCTATTATGTATAAATGCTTAAGACCTTACTTGGGCTGGTGACCCCCCTCAATAAGTATCGTAGCCAGTGCTCGCTCCTGGTTTCGATCAAATAAGCTGCACAACTACTTCGGAAGACCAGCGACATCAGGAAGGGGAAGGTCCTGGAGAAGGCCCGTCGCGCCAGCGCCCTTGGTCAAGTCTCCAGCCCCGAGGCCATCAGTCAGTCCGTCGCGGGGCAGGACACCACCGGGCATGAGGCCTCCGGGAACGAGGCCGCTGGCCGGGCCAGCCCCCTTGAGCAAGCCCGCAGCACCACCGCCCTTGAGCAGATCGCCCGGGTTGAGGCCATCAAGCAGACCGTCGCGACGGACAACTCCGCCGGGAACCAGACCGCCCGGCACCAAGCCCCCGCCCGACCCAGCTCCTTTAAGCAGACCCGCGGCATCGCCCCCCTTGAGCAAGTCCCCAGGGCCGAGACCATCAAGGGGGCCGTCACGACGGACGATGCCTCCGGGCACAATGCCCGACGCCGGCCCAGCACCCTGGAGCAAGTCTCCCGGATTGAGCCCATCCAGCAACCCGTCTCGACGGAGAGCACCACCCGGCAAGACACCGCCCGTCAAGCCACCCTCAGCGCCGCCGGCATTGGGTACGATGTCGCCTACCACGGGGACCTTGTCGACGAGGCCCGTAGCCTGGCCGACGATGGGGGCCGCCTTGTCGTCGCCGCCCTATCGACAAGTCCGTTAGCCATCTTGATGCCCATAACGATCCGTAAGCGGGCATGGAGGGGGGAAAGACGTACACCCAGGATTGGAGCAGCGGCAGCCGAGGAGGCAAGGACAGCGCAGATATGGATAAACCTCATTGTGACGGTTGTGCGTTGGCTTCAAATGTTGATACAGATGTGTACCCTCTCGACAAAAACAGAGTGTCTGGCAAAATGAGCGTGGTAGTAGTAATAATGAGCGTATGCAGAGTTGGTTGCCATCCGTGGTCTCCTGTCAAACCTCGCAGCGACAGGCAAGACATTTATACTTCCCACGCGACGAGACAGAACGCCGCCACGAGACTGTGATCGCCTCCGGTAAATCAGGAGTCACCCCCTGCCCATATGCACCACCGGGCCGAGTCTTCTCCCTACTCTATCACCACTCACCAGCAGTAAGTTAGTTGGACGGTTGGGTAGTAGGTAACAAGGGCAGCACCTCCTGCATGGCGGCTGGGGGACAAAAAGGAAGTCCAAAATGTCTCAAGCGCCACAGGAACGGCAGTATTTGATTTGCCTGGCATCCTGTCATCTGTTAACCCGGGTTTCGGGTTGAGAACATTTGGATCACCCTACGTCAATGTCGATCACGCCCAAGCGCGAGGCGCGCCACGGCAGCGTTCTGAGGAAATGAGGCCTCTTCGTCGCCCGCGTGCCTGTGCCGGTTAAGACATTCATTCCCCCACCGAAACCTCTGTGACGCCCAAGACGCCCTGTTGCGGCGGCAGACTTCGCCCTCTACCGCCCAGGAGGAAAATAAGTGAGAGTCTAATAGCTCGGGAAGCGCGCTCGAGGGAAGAGTCTCGTGGCTGTCATCTGTGTGGCAATTGTCTGTGCCTGGTGGCGTGCTGATTTTGGGATACGAAGCCCGACCGCATAGCACCGAGACGTGCCGGGCCACGGCGACGTGCCAGCTCGTCGCCATGTGTTTTTAGGTTCTTTTATTGTCCGCAAGAATTACAATTAAGTACATACGGGACACCCCAAAGGAAGTGCTCTACTACATACAATATGAAAAACCAGAAAATAGGCATCACTAGCTTGACTAGGTACCTTTCAACAATCTGTTATGAGCCTAGCAGTGTCTGACCGTCGAATGACATCCTCTGCAAAGCCCGGCACATTCCCAGCTTCCGATTGAATGAACCCAATACGCACTAGATACCGCACGTTCTTCCTGATGGCGAGATGGAGCGTCGAGTCTTCAGCTGCCACTAACTTCGGATCTGTAGAGATACCGAGGCCACCCAGGAAGTGTTGCACTGGCCACAGAGGATGCTTCTCGCCCACGCGATTCATTTGTTCCAGAGCTCGCTCCGTCCAGGCTTTCCAGGGAACCGGCTCGCAAGGCGTTTCCAGCTCAGAGTTGACGAGATTCCAGAATACTGACGCGGGCAGCCCAGCAGACATGTCCACAAAAGAATTGATGTTATTGGAGAAGAGCTGGCCGATTATTGTCCTGGCAACTGAGCCTACGTCGGTGACTGAGATGCATCCATTTCCTGGCTCTAAGGGGTAAATTTGCAACGCTGCCGCTGTTGCGACCACGCGCCATAGAAAATCATCAACGTTGGCGACGCCCTCATCGCTCGTACCAATTATCAGCCCTGGCTTGACGACCGACAGACGATTTTGGCTCCTCGGCAACTGGGAAGCAATGTCGTAAACAGCGCTTTCCGACACGAACTTCGTCTGGCTGTAGCCGTTTACCTTGGACATCTCGGCCGCAGTGATTGCACGATCCGCTTCAATGTCAAACTGCGCGCCTCCGGACACGAACGTAAATTTCGGCGAGCTGGGCGACTCGATCGTGATGCGTAGCAGCTCTATAGTGGACTGCACATTTGCACCCCGAAGCTTCTCGTAGTCTGAATTCCAATTGACGACGGCGCCGTTGTGAATAATGGCATCAATGTTGGCCCTTGCAGCCTTGCCGCTGAGCCGGCTCCATTGCTCATTGTGAAGGCCAAACCGAAACGCAGCTAGGTCACCCGTCCAGACCTCTAACTTCTCCTGATCAGTGTCTCGCCACCAACCAGCAATCTTTGCCGTCCTCTTCAGGCGCTGAAGTCCTTGGCTTGGAGAAACAGCTCGAACAAGAGCCACTACCTTCTTGACGCGATTTGACCGTAAAAGCTGTCGTAGAAGCTGCGTGCCAAGAAAGCCCGTAGCACCAGTAAGAAATACGGCAGCACCTTCGAGGGGTGGCGTAGTTGAGGAAAACGTCGGGGAATCCGTGGCGCTAACCCAGGATGCATCCGTTATGGAGGAAAGCTCGCCTAAAAGGTCGATATCCGTGGTATGAGCACTACGCGACTCCAGCAAAGCCGCCATGCTGGCGATTGTTGTGCGACGACTGTTGAGCATGGACAAACCAAAGTGCACATCAAACTGCTTGTGAATCTGCTTGGTCAGGGTGACGATTCGGATGGAGTCACCTCCTAGGTCGTAAAAGTTGTCATCGATACCAATAGATTCCTCCTCGAGACCGAGTACCTTGGCCCAGAGTGCACGCACAGAGGCTTGGGTCTCGTCAGAACAGCCGCGGAACGGGGCGCGCTGCGACATGGCGTATGTCAAGAGCTCTTCCGTAGATAACTTTTCGGCCTGCTCCCGCAACGTCCTCCTGTCAATCTTACCCGAGCTGGTCTGAGGCATGTACTCCACTGGGATGTAGTATGCCGGTACCATGTGCGCCGGAAGGACGGCCGATAACTTCGTTGAAAGATCGTGGAAAAAGCTCCTCAGCACCTCAGTGCTTGTTTCCAGTCGCGGTCTAGCTATGCGGCCCTCGCTCTCCTGGCCGTTGAAGCTGACGAATGCGATGAGGGCCTCAAATGACGGTTGACGCAGGACGTCTACCACGGCATGTTCGATGTCGGCTTCTGCCCGTTTGATCTTGTACTCTATGTCGCCCAGCTCCATGCGCTGGCCCCGTAGCTTGACCTGCGCATCCCTTCTTCCGACATAAACCAAGTCACCATTGGCATCATACCGCACCAAGTCTCCCGTCCTATAGAATCGGGGGGCCTGACCAATGAGCTCTGGAGAGAGAAATTTGACGCCATTGGAAAACGAGTCCTCTGTTCGCGCAGGATCGTTTATGTATCCACGGGCAATGGCAGGACCTTGTAGCACAAGTTCACCCGTGCAGCCAATTGGTGCCAGGCGGTCGGGATTCTCAAGATCGACCACCCATACTGAGTTGTTGATACCTCGACCAATTGTTCCTGCGACTTCTTTGCTGGAGGAGAAGCAGTGTGAGACCGAGTAGACACTTGCCTCTGCTGGGCCATACGCATTGAAAAAGGTGATGGCTTCGGCCCAGGTCTCCACTATGTCTGCCGTCAACGCCTCCCCACCTGCCAGTAGCTTCCTTAACGTCGGTACTTGGTCCGGTGACAATGTCCTAATGAATGAAGGGGTAAGTGTGGCAGTGTTAGATCGAGACTCCGTGATGAAACGAGCCGTGCTTTGCAGGCGTTCGGTATCAGTGGGCACGCAAATCGTCCCGCCCAGGGCAAGTGTAGTAATGATCTCGCTTACGCTCACATCAAAGACATAATTTGAGAACTGCAGCACGCGAGATGTTCTGTCAAGACCAAATCTCTTTCCATGGCCGGTCAGACTGGCGGAAAATGCGGCATGCTCCACAACGATGCCCTTTGGAGTGCCCGTTGAACCGGACGAGAAGAGGACGTAGGCGGCGTTGTTGGGATCCAGCCTGAGGCTTTCCAGTGCCGTTCCAGATGTAGGGGGCTCCAATTGGAAGAATGTAGAAGAACTCGAAACTTCTATGACATTCTGAGCCATACCCTTACACAATGAAGCGGTTTTCGGCGAAGCAAGCATGATTTTGGCTTCAACTTGGTGGACCAGTCCCTGGCGGTAGTTGAAGGGATGTGCCGGGTCCAGTGGCATAAAAGCGCCGCCTGCTTTCAAAATGCCGAGAACGGAGACGACTGTCCAAATGGACTTCTCAAAGCAAAAGGGGACAACAACTTCTGGGCCTACACCGATGTTCGTGAGATGTAGAGCAAGGCGCGAAGAGATATCATCAAGCTCGGCATAGCTGAGACTGCGATTCGTAGAATAGACAGCTTCCTGGTCGGGTATTTCGAAAACCTGCTTCGCAATCAAGTCATGGACGCAAACATTCACAGGACTTATATCCTCGTTGTTCCAAGATGTGGCTCGCTCCAAATCCCACGGTCCGGTGACTGACACGTCTTTCAAAGGCCTCTGGTCCTGCTTCAGGAGTTGCCGGGCGACATGCTCCAGGTGGTATATCAGGCCTTCAACCCTTGACTCCGTGAGAGCTTCAGGATTGTAAATAATGTCGAAGCCTACTTCTTCCTCAAACACCTTTATTTGTACCACCAGCGGATACGTGAAATAGTTGTCGAACATATCGTTGGTGCCGTATTCGTCAATGTCAGCGTACGTTAAGATATCATCGTCGGAAAAGTCTGACCCAGTAATAGACTGCATTGGTTGGATAGCGATCAAGCTGGAAAACTCGCAAGCTTCCTGCGCAGATGCGTTCACCTTTGAAATGTTTTGCAGCCCAAATTGCTCATGTGGAACCATCTCCAGTGCCTGCGTTTGCACGTCGTCCAGGAAGTCTGCAACGGATTGATGCCCCGCGAGACGAATTCGAATGGGAACGGTTGCGATCATAGGACCGGATATTCTGTCCAACCCAAGAACAGATGCTTGACGACCGGATACTGTCATGCCAAAGCAGATGTCATCGGTGTCGGAGTAGCGGGCAAGGACCACTGCCCATGCTGCCCGCAGGACGGTAGCTGTTGTGATGGATGTTTCCGCTGGTTTTTTGAATGGCACCGTTTTCGTCATGTTCTTCATCACTTTTTCATTCTCAAACTTTGACGAGCTTGTTGTCGGGAATGTCGCTCGCTTGGCTCCCAATAACATTTCATTCCAGTACTGCTTAGCAGCGGTAGTCTCCAACTCCTTGGTATACTTGATAAAGAGGGCAAATGACCCGACTTCTGGAAGTTTTGTTCTCTTATATATGCTGAAGAGCCGATGCATGATTATTTGCAGAGACCAGCCATCAAATACGGCGTGGTGCACAGACCAGACAAAGTATCGTCCCGACACCAAGGCGTATCGGGACAAAGGCGATCCGTAGCCGATCTGCATCTGTTGTGTTGATGCAATGAATGATCTCACGTCGAGGCCATGGGTTTCTTCCCATTGAATATCTTGTCTGATCACGGCCTGCACCGAAGCTCCACCTATGAGCAGGATTCTGGTTCGTAAGTTGGCAGAGAGCTCGACAGTTCGCTCCCAAGCCAGCTTGAAGCGAACAATGTCTATGTTTTCCGCAAGACGAAACACATTTCGAGCAACGTAAGTTCCTGGCTTCTTGACTGCCAATGCCATTAAGCCTTCTTGAAGCTTGGTGCAAGGGTAGACATCCTCAACAGACAGACGACTGCCTAAGCTACACTGCTGCCGGATCTCGTTCAAAATCTCCTCTGAGACCACAAAAGGTAGGAGGCTAAATGGCTCAACGCTCAAAGAACCCTCAGTGTCATCAATAACAGCAGAATTGGCCATTTGAGATAGTCGTGGGTCTTGAAAGACGGTGGCTACAGAGAGCACGATGCCCTGTTGGCGAGCGAGGGTGACCAATTGGATTGCAGAAATGGAGTCACCACCGATGTGCAAAAAGTTATCGCTTTTGCTGATGTCTTTTGCAGGGAGTGACAGGACGGACGCCCAAAGGTCTCGTAGCCGGAGTTCCATCGGTGTCGTGGGTGGATCGTTGCGGGTTCCCCCTGGTGCGAATCGTCGCCTGTCTCGAATAGTGGTGTGATTGGCAACAGCAATGAGTTCTCGTCGATCTACCTTGCCAGATGATAGCTGGGTTGGGGTGCCTTGGAATATGAGGAATGCCGAAGGGACCATGTATTGCGGCAGAGTCGCGATAAGTGACGAATTGATGTGTTCAATCTGTACTTGCAATTCATGAGAAACGTCTCCCAGGAGCGAAATCGCAGATCGGCGAAAGTTTGGTCCATCCGTATACCAAAGTAAGGCGGCCAGAGTATTGCCAGCTCCCCCTTCTTCTTTGATCAGAGCCACTATGCCACTCATGTCCTTGGGAAGGCTTGCCTCCATCACGAGCTCGATCTCACCAAGCTCGGTGCGTTGGCCATGAAGCTTCACTTGGTTGTCTTTGCGACCGATATAGTCAAATGACCCGTCATTATTCCGGCGAACCAAGTCTCCTGACCGATAGAGTCTACGTGATCGACCTCCGGGAAGCCAGTCAACGTTGTCCAGAAAGGCGGCAGAGCTTGCTTCGCCCAAATTCAGATATTCCCGAGCCAGTAAGGGTCCTTCGATCAATAGCTCCCCAATGCACCCCAATGGAACCAACTGACGGGGCTGACTTGGTTCGACAACCCAGAAAGCGCAAGATATAGGTTGCCCGATATTCGTAGACTTGCCAGTCCTGCCGAGGTGTGGCCTCCAAGCACAGACCGACGCCTCCGCGGGGCCATAGGCTCCATGAAGTTCCAGCATATCCTTCCAACGATCAGCCGTCTTTTGACTGATTGTCTCTCCGCCAAGAACTAATGTCTTCAGGCCAGGTACGACAGCAGGTGACAAAAGATCTGCAACCGTTGGTGTGAAAAACGCCCAGTTCGCTTTAGTGCTGTTGATTGCGCCCGCCAAGTCGTTCATGCGGGCTTCCTCTGATGGTATGCATACGCAGCCACCTCTCATCAAGGTGACCAGCACGTCCAATACTCCCATGTCGAATGTATACGCGGAGAATTGGAACACGCGCGTGCCCAGACCAATTCCCAAGTCTTTGCCGTACCCTCCAGCTGATGAGCAAACCGTGTCGTGCTGAATAACAATTCCCTTGGGTTTGCCCGTACTGCCGGACGTAAATATGACAAAGCTGGCGTTTGTTGGCGATACTTCATGTTGTGGCACTCCATCAAACTCTTCGATCTCGGAAATGCTGTGTTCATCAACAGCAAAGGTGTTTGCGCCCAGGCCGAGAATCAATGCTTGGCTGGAGGCTGCCGTTACGGCCACTTTGACTTTGACATCGTCAAGTATACCTCGGAGGCGTGCTGGTGGAGCTGCTGGATCAAGAGGAACGAACGCACCACCCGCCATTTGCACAGCCATCATGGCGACAACAGCCCACTTGGATTTTGGGAAGCAAATTGGCACGAGCACTTCTGGTCCGACTCCTAATGCACGGAGTTTTCGAGATAAAGCCGCGCTTAGCTCACTTAATTCGCCGTAAGTGAGATCGCCATCCCAAGATGTCACCGCTGGTTCGTTGGGGTTCCGTCCGACCTGCTCATTGAAGAGCCAATGTGTACAGCTGTTGGTTGCGGGGAGCAAGTTTTGTGACTGAAGTGCAATATCTACATCCCAGTCATCCACAAGAGACACTGTATCGAGTAGTCTCTCATCTTGAGCTGAAAGCTGCTGAACGACATGTTGGAGGTGATGAGCTAAAGCCAGCGGCTCGGCTTCGGAGAGCAGGGTGGAGTCGTAATAAATGTCCAATTTGACCTCATCAGCGAGCAAAGCGCAGAGCACAACCAGGGGATAATTGAAGTAGCTCTGCATCTCCTGTTCAGAAAGTGTTCCAGCCTTGCTTGAGTCAGCTTCTTCCATGATGGTCTCGGAATGACCCCCCATCGAGGCAATCTGCTGAACAGGTTGTATGACGAATAAGCTAGAGAAGTCGCAGGCAGCCTTTGCATCTGCGCTGAGCTTGGCGATATTTTGTAGTCCAAATTGCTCATGGGAGACTATCTCTGAGCTCTGTAGCTGAATCTTTTTGAGGAACTCAGACACTGTCTGGCTGCGATCCAGACGACATCGCACTGGTACAGTCGCAATCACTGGCCCAGCCATGGTGGTCAGACCAGGCACAGGCGCAGATCGGCCTGAGAAAGTCGCGCCGAAGCAGATATCGTCAGTCTCGCAATACCTGCCAAGCACTATAGCCCAAGCGGCGCGGATTATAGAAGCCTGGGTTATGCTAGTTTTGGCCAATCGTGGGAATGCGATCCTCGTTTCCGCAAGGCGAGTGGCACGATTCGCCCGGTCAGTTGTGGGCTTCGCCACCGGGAACGAAGCGTGTTTTGCGCCACGAAGCTGCGCAGACCAGTACTTCCCGCTAACTTCATGATCGCTTTGTAGAGTGTATTTGATAAAATTTGCGTATGGTTGCAGAGCGAAAACCTCGGCACCTTGATATACCTGGTTCAGAACGCTCAAAACAAGGTGCAGGGACCAACCATCGTACGTTGCGTGATGCACGGTCCAGATGAAGTAATGCTCATCACCATCTTCGAGGAGTGCGTATCGACAGAGTGGGGAGCCGTAATCCATGTCTTTATAGGTTGAGTCGCTCATGACCGAAGCCAAGCTGCGGCCCATAGTGGGCTGCCAGTCTGGTCGATGCTTCAATATAGCTTGAACTGACTTATATCCGTTTGAGCTTTCCACAATGATAATTCGCGTTCGAAGATTGCCGCAAATTTCGACTGTTCGCTCCCAGGCTGCCTTGAACCGCTGTATATCAACGTTTGCGTTGAGTCGATATGCCGTTTTGCTGATATACGCTCCAGGCTGCTTCACTGAAAGGGCCATCAGGCCTTCTTGTAAGCTTGTGCAGGGAAACACATCTTCAATAACTTCGCCCACCGACAAGCCACACTGCTTTCGAACGTCGGAGAGTATGTCTTGCAATTGGGCGCCATCTATCAGCTCAAATGCTTCTGTGCGAAAGGAACGCTCCACGCCGCCGTTCTCTGCGACTACCGCCATCGAGCTGAGCCTTGAGTCTTCAAAAATCTTGGCAACTGGAATTTTGATACCATGTTCCTGTGCCAGCGTCGATAGTTGGATTGCCGTAATGGAATCTCCGCCAATTTGCAAGAAGCTGTCATCCTTCCCGATCTGCTCGGGGGGCACTCTCAAAATGCTTGCCCACAGATCTCGCAACTTTATTTCCATCTCATTCGTTGGAGCCACCTTCTCGTGCTTTGCTAGAGAAAGCGTGGCAAACTGTTCTGGAGAAAGGTTTTCGACAACTTCTCGCAGACTTCTCCTATCAATCTTCATCGAGCTGAGGAAAGGCATCTGACGCAGAGGCATGAAGAGACCTGGTATCATGTAACGGGGAAGCTTAGTCTCTAAATCGTGAAGTAGTTTACCGAAACGCTGTTGCATGGCCTCATCCATTGGGATAACCATCTCGGAAAGAATGCGCATCTGCTGGTGCCCGCTTTCGGTTCCCGACAGTTCTCCAACGAAACTGGCAAAAACGATCAGCACCTCGTTGGCTTCGCGTCGAATTACTTCCACAGCCACATGCTCGATTTCGCTGAGGATCTGTCGAACGTTGAACTCGATTTCTCCAAGCTCAATTCGCTGGCCTCGTAGCTTTACTTGGGTATCCTTTCGCCCAAGGTACTCGATCGCGCCATCGGCATTTAGTTTAACAAGATCTCCAGACTTGTAAAACCGTTGGCTTGGGTTATGAAACTCGGCGGGTATGCAATCGATACTTTCGAGGAAAGATTGCGTAGTTCTTTGCTCATCGTTCACGTAGCCTCGGCCAATAGCATGGCCCTGCAGAATCAGCTCGCCCACGCAGCCGATCGGTACCAGACGGTTGTGATTATCAGGCTCAACGATCCAACAGTTTACATGTATGCCCTTTCCGAGGGTCGTAGGCACTTCAGTCGTTGACTGGTAGTCGTGCATGAGGGCGTAAATGCAACATTCGGCAGGGGCATAGCCATTGATCAGCCTTACGTGCGGCAGCCAAGTCGAGAGAGTGTCCTTCGTTGGCGCCTCCCCGCCAAGTATCAGGACTTTTAGGGTCGGCACCTGTGTTGGAGCAAAGGTCGTTGTGAATGATGGGGTTAGCATCGCAATGTCGGCTCGAGATTTATTGATGAAGTCAGCAATGCTCTGCATGCGCTCTTCGCCGGATGGCACGCATACAGTGCCTCCAAAAACCAAAGTACTAAGCATCTCGGAGACGCTGACGTCGAATACGTAGCTAGCAAATTGCAAGACTCGTGAAGACGTGCTAAGCCCAAAGGCTTTTCCATGACTGATAATGCTTGAACAAATAGCGGAGTGTTCAATCACTATGCCCTTGGGTTTGCCGGTTGAGCCTGACGTAAATAGAATGTATGCGGAATCATTGGGCGAGGGCTTCTCGTAGATTCGGGCTGGTCGCTTGGAGGAATTAAGGTGGGTTAGCAAGTCAGGAGACAGCTGGATGATTTGGTCGACCATATCTTCGCACAAACTGGCCGCGTGCGCCGAAGTAACCATGTACTTTGCATTGACCTGTTCGACAAGCTCTTGGCGACGCGAGCGAGGATGCGATGGGTCCATGGGCATGAAGACGCCACCGACTTTCAAAATGCCAAGAATGGCGATCACCGTCCAAATGGACTTCTCGAAGCATATTGGGACAACAGTCCCCAAACAAACTCCCAGCTCTGACAGGTGGCAGGCAAATGCTGACGACAGACGATCCAGATCGCCATAGTTCAGGCTTTCTTCCGTAGAGAAGACGGCTTCCTGCGCTGGATTTTCCACGGCCTTCTGCGAAATCAAGTCATGAATGCAAGACTCGACCACGGTGATTTTGACATCTTTGTTTAAGAGAGTAGCTTGTTGCACATCCCATGAGCCTGCAAGTGAGACCTTGCCCAGAGGTCTGTCGTCTTGAGCGAGAAGCTGTTGCACAACATTGTCAAAGTGATTGCAAAGCGCCTCCATTTGCGGCTCGGGGACAATGCTGCTGTCGTACGTGAAATGTGCCATCACATGGTCGCTGAAAATGGGGCATTGGAGGACGATGGGGAATGTGAAATAGCCCTCCATTGTGTCAACGATCGAGTACTCATCCGCAGAAGCCCGGTCCATGATTGCAGTGGCAACATTGTAAATGATATCAACTTGTCTCTCTGGCTGGACAATGAATAAACTTGAAAGCTCGCAGGCATGCTTTGCCTCAGCGCTGAGTTTCGCGATGTTCTGAAGACCCATTTGCTCGTAAGGTATCATCTCCAATGCCTGTGACTGGATGTCTTGGAGGAAGTTGAAGATAGTTTGCTTGGGATCAAGCTGAATTCTTACAGGGACTGTTGCGATCACTGGCCCGGCCATTCTATCCACGCCAGGGACTTGCGCGTTCCGACCCGAGGCGGTGGCACCGAAACAGACATCGTCAGTGTTGCCATAACGTGCCAGAACCATCGCCCACGCAGCGCGCAGAATGGTGCCTTTTGTGATCGAAGTCTGCGTGCTGGACGGAAATGACACAGTCTTGGATATCATTCGCGTAACCTTGGAAGAGCCGGTTGCTGCAGGGCCCACAGGAGCAAGCGGGGGGAAACCTGCGGGTGTTGCTCTATGTAGCTGTTTTCGCCAATACTGGCTGGCCCGAGCAATGTCGAGGTTGCTGGCATATCTAATGAAAGCTGCATAAGGGTTAAAAGAAGGTATTTCGACTCCCTGGTATGCGCATTGCAAAGCGCTCAAAATAAGCTTCATCGTCCAGCCATCAACAACGGCGTGGTGGATTATCCAAATAAGATATCTCTCGCCGTTTTGTTCTTCAACAATCGCCGAGCGGCACAATTTGGAACCGTAGCTCATGTCCATATCTTGCGTAACTTCGAGAAAGTTTCGAAGAGACATGCCTTCAGTTGGTTCCCAAATGAAATCCCCGCCAACCAATACCTGGATGGACGCATCGCCAAGTTGCACAATTCGCAGTCGCTGGTTGTCACAGATGTCGTATACATGCTCCCAAGCTGCTTTTAGACGCGCCATGTCGACATGGCTGCGCAGGCGATAGACGTGCTTAGCCACATACGAGCCAGGGTGTTTAACAGCCAAAGCGAGAAGACCCTCTTGCAGCGTCGTACAGGGATAGGCATCCTGTATTACTTCTGTTCCAGAAAGCCTGCAGTGATTGCTGAGTTGGGCCACGGTGGTGTCAATATCATCGGTGCAGAGTAGGCTAAATGGCATGGGTGCGGCTTCGGATGCGTCTTTCACTCCATCCAGGTTGGTCACTACCAGAGCCATCGCAGATAACCGAGCATCCTCGAAGATGGTAGACACAGGCAAATCGATCCCGTTCTGTCGCGCCAACGAAGATAGATGAATGGCACTTATAGAGTCTCCGCCAATATGCAAGAAATTGTCATCTTTCCCAATATCATGAGGCGTGATATTGAGGGTCTGGGCCCAAAGCTCCCTCAACTCGAGTTCGCGCTCTGTGGTCGGCTCAAGTTTGTCCCGGCACGATGGCGAGAAGTCTGCGAGGTTCTCTAGCGTCAACTGGTCTGCCAATTGTTGCAAGCGCCGACGATCGATCTTCATCGAAGTGACGAATGGGATGTGTGATAATGGAATAAAGAATGACGGCACCATATATGACGGTAAAGCAGCCCTCAATGCCTCAGCCAGCTTATTAAAGGCTACTCTCATTTCGTTATCCATTGATAGAATTTTGTCTGGGAGATCGTCCGCAATCTCTTCCGCCTTTTGATTCGAATTGTTGAAGTCGAGGAATGCCACTAAGAGATCTCCGGATGGCCGGGACGTCAAGTGTACAGCAGCATTCTGTACTTGGCTCAAGGCGATCTTGATGTTGTACTCAATCTCTCCCAACTCAAGTCGTTGTCCTCGAAGTTTCACCTGGGTGTCTTTGCGTCCGATATACTCGATCGATCCGTCAAAATTGTACCTAACAAGATCACCAGTTTTGTAGAACTGACATGCCCGATTGCGCAGAGAGTCTGGGAGCCATTGCACTTGTTTAATGAATGAGCTCCGTGTCTTTTCGATATCATCGTGGTAACCACGAGCCAGAGCATGGCTTTGAACCACAAGCTCACCGACACAACCAATTGGGGAAAGGCGATCATGGTTGTCCGGCTCTACGATCCAGCAATATCCATGCAGTCTGCTGCCGATCGTCTTTGGTGATATAACGGCATTGTTTGCTTCGTATGTATGGGAAGTGCAGTAAACGCAGCATTCCGTCGGTCCGTATCCGTTGATGAGCGTCACGCAACGTTTCCATGTGGTGATTATGTCCATTGTCGGGGCTTCGCCGCCCAAAACGAGTGTCTTAAGCGTCGGAAGATGCTCAGGACGCAGAGTTCTAACAAATGCTGGTGTGAGGAACGCAGTATTTACTCGCGCTGATGTCATGAAGCTGGCAGTATTTTGTAGTCGTTCAGAATGCAGTGGAACGCAACTAGTCCCCCCGGATACCAATGTTGTAAATATCTCGCAAATACTGGCGTCGAATACATAGTTTGAAAACTGAAGAACACGGGAACTGTTGGTTATACCGTACTTCGTGCCATGGCTTTTAATGCTGGAACATATGGCCGAATGTTCAACAACCACGCCCTTTGGTCTGCCGGTGGAACCAGATGTGAACAAAATATATGCAATATCACCCGGATTAGATTCGGGACAAGGTCCTGGTTGTGCTGAAGTGAGAAGTGTTTCCATCAACGATTTCGAAAGTTCAACGAGGTGATGCGTGATTCCGATACACGCACTCGAAGACGTAGACGATGCAATAATGAGCTGTGCATCAACGTCTTTCACCAAAGTCTGTAGACGGTGCCGCGGATGTGCCGGATCAAGTGGCACGAACGCACATCCAGCTTTCAAGATACCCAGCATCGCAACTATCGCCCATTTCGAAGTCTCAAAACATATTGGTATAATAGATTTCGGCGGAATACCAATTTGAGCCAGGTGTCTTGCCAACCGTTCAGCCAGATTATCCAGCTCGGTGTACGTCATGCAGCCGTCCGAGGCATAAATAGCTTCGCAATCCGGGTTCCGCGACGCCTGGTCGTGTATAAGGTCGTGGAGGCATGCTCGTTGGATCTCAAGCTCACCATCATTCCACTTCAAGGCTTGTTGTAGGTCCCAAGGACCGCAAACAGATATTGCATCCAGCAAACTGTCGTGATGAACTAGAAGTTGCTGTACAACATGCTCAAGATGCCGCGACAACGCTTCCACTTGGTCTTGGCTGAGAGTTTTTGGATCGTAAATCAGATCGAGTTCAACTTCCTTCTTATGAAGATTTGCCTGAAGAACCAAAGGGTAATTGAAGTAGTTTTGTACGGATGCCTCGAAATTATATCGTTCGTGGAGTGTAGGTAGCAGAATTCCGTCCTTTGCATCCGTGGCTGACACTTGCACAGATGGTTGAATAACAAGCAAGCTTGAGAAATCGCACGCCTCCTTTGCGTCCGAGCTAACTTTAGCAATGTTCTGCAGTCCGTACTGTTCAAACGGAATCACATCCGAGGCTTGTTGCTGGACGCTTTGCAGGAGCTGTTTTACCGACTGGCTCCGATCTAAGAGAACGCGAACGGGGATTGTGGCAATCATGGGACCGCTTATGCTTAGAGATCCTCGCACAGGTGCATTACGCCCCGAGACAGTCATACCAAAGCATATGTCATCGGTGTCGCAATACTTGGCTAAAACAATCGCCCAGGCGGTGCGAAGTATAGACGCCCTCGTGATCAGGCTGGCTTCGTGGTTTTCGAATGGAATGCTATGTGTAAACACTCGTGCGACGTTTGCTGTTTGGTTGTTCGATGAAATAATACTTGGCGGGAAGACAGCTCGCTTGGCTTGATGCAATTGCGTGCTCCAATACTTCTTCATTTTCTCAGCATCGAGAGCAGTAGCGTGCTGAACAAAGCATGAGTATGGTTTGAGGGGGCTGAGGGCTAGTTTCTTGTAGGCTTCATGGAGCGTGTTGAGAACCAAGGAATTGGACCACCCGTCAAACAGAGCGTGATGTATGACCCACACAAAGTAACGGCAACCGTCGAAATCGTTGATGAGCGCGTATCGGCAAAGCGGTAAGCCGTAGCCCATATTCACATTTTGCGACGCTTTCATGAATTGTTGCAGGGTGCTGCCTCCTGTTTGCTCCCAAACGGTGTCGGCGTGTATTAAGGCTTGAATAGAAGCGCCTCTTGTGTGAATAATTCGTGTACGCAGGTTCCCACAGTGTGCCAAGGTGTCCTCCCAAGCAGATTTGAATAGATTCAAATCGACGTGATCTGCAAGCTGGTAGACGTGCTTGGCAATATATGCTCCCGGCTGCTTCGCGGTGAGGGCCATCAACCCCTCTTGAAGGGACGTGCACGGGTAGGCGTCCTCGATTTCCTGGATGCTTACAAGTCCACATTGATTTCGGATCTCTTCCTTGATGAGGCTCATATTGTCTGAGTCAAGCATACTGAATGGCTCAGGAGCGAGGGTTGAGCTCTGTTCTTCAAAGGCTACAGCAGTAGCCAAGTTCTTGAGCTGTGGGTTTTGGAAGACAGTCTTGACGCTGATGCTAAGGCCATGCTGCTCAGCTAGGGAGACTAGTCGAATAGCACTGAGAGAGTCGCCACCAATTTCGAGGAAGCTGTCATGCCTGCCGATGTCTTCGGGTGAGATATGAAGTATTTGCGCCCACATGTCGCGGAGCTGTACCTCCATTTCCGTCGCGGGAGCCACTTTATCCTGGGCGGCCATTGAAAATGCGGCAAGTTCGGCTGTAGACAATGTACTTGCCAAGGTTCGGAGGGCCTTTCTGTCTAACTTCATGGAAGCATTGAATGGCATGATCCGCATAGGAAGGAAGAATGACGGAACCATGTAAGACGGCAAGACCACCTTAAGATCTGCTATTAGCTTAGCAAGCATAGTCCGCGAATTTGAATCTAGCGGTATCAAGAGATTTTCGTCTCTATCTTCCGATGAATCCCTATCGTGGAACTTGATGAATGCAATAAGAGACTCTCGGGATTCATATCGGACCACCTCGGCCGCGACTTGGTCCAGAATTGGCAAGGACTTCCGAATGTTGTACTCGACCTCCCCAAGCTCGATGCGATAACCACGCAGCTTGACTTGTGTATCTTTCCTTCCAAGATACTCTATTGTTCCGTCGGGGTTGTAGCGCGCTAGGTCGCCTGTCTTGTAAAATGTGCGTGGGTCATCTTTCGCTGGAAGTGGCAGCCATTCAACGCTAGGGATGAATGATTTCTTAGATGCCTTCGGATCATGCAGATAGCCGCGGGCCATGTGCCTATGAAGGATAATCTCCCCGACGCACCCAATTGGTGCAAGTCGTTCGTGGTTGCTCGGCTCAACAATCCAGCAGGATCCGCTAAATCCGCGACCTATGGTTGTGGGTGGCTCGGCGGCTGAGCGGTATAAATGCGTCGCGCAGAAGATGGAACATTCCGATGGTCCGTACGCATTA
Source organism: Tolypocladium tropicale (assembly GCA_024340005.1). Classification (NCBI taxonomy): domain Eukaryota; kingdom Fungi; phylum Ascomycota; class Sordariomycetes; order Hypocreales; family Ophiocordycipitaceae; genus Tolypocladium; species Tolypocladium tropicale. Next base: position 135,651 of record JALHBU010000053.1, on the reverse strand, counting down.
ACCACGTTGGCGTGGGGAAGCCAAGCCTCCAGAACATCTGTTGTTGGAGGCTCTCCCACCAGCAGCAACAACTCCAATGTTGGCAATTCGCTCGGGCGTAGAGTTTTGAGGAACGAAGAGGTCAGCATAGCTGTGTTTGCTCGAGACTTGGACACAAAGCCGACAATATTTCCCAAGCGGTCACCTTCTGTTGGGACGCAGATGGTTCCGCCAAACACAAGAGTTTCCAAAATCTCACTCAAACTCACATCGAAGGCGTAGTTGGAAAATTGCAAGACGCGAGACTCTGCGTTCATAGCATATGCCCTTCCGTAGCCTATAAGACTCGAACTCAAGGCCGAGTGGCTAACAACGATAGTTTTTGGTCGGCCTGTTGAACCAGAAGTAAAAAGCACGTAAGCCGCGTTGTGAGGCTCTGCCTTGTCATCTGAAGATGTGCTGGCCTCTATCAGCGAGCCTTTCTGAGAGAACAGCTGGGATGAGAGTTCGAGAACGTTGGGAACAAGCTTTTTGCAGTCGGCTGCCGTAGTAGGTGAGGCAATGATAAGCCGAGCGCTAACATCCTCGACCAGTGCTCGACGCCTATCTTCAGGGTGTGACGGGTCGAGAGGAACAAACACTCCCCCCGCCTTTAGAATTCCCAGCATGGCGATGATTGCCCACATGGACTTCTCAAAACAAAAGGGCACAATCCTTTCTTTCCCAACACCAAGATGCGTGAGGTGATTCGCGAGCCTTCTCGATAGGCGGTCCAGCTCGCCGTACGTTAAGCTCCCCTCGATTGAAAAGATGGCTTCATGGTCTGGATTTTGCAGGGCCTGGTCTGTAATCAGATCGTGTACACATGCGTGAAGCACTGGATGTTGTGGTCCGTTCCAATCCAACGCTTTCTCCAGATCCCATGCACCGCTTACAGAAACAGAAGCGAGCGGCTTCTCATCTGGGGCCAAAAGCTGCTGAACAACATGGCCTAACTGATGGGTAATTGCCAAGCATTGCATTTCGACTAGTGTATCCAAGTCGTATACAAAGATGAGGTCGATGCGGTCTTCGAGAATGACCGCCTGCAGAACCAGTGGGTAACTGAAATAGTTTCCCATCGCTTCCTCTGCCAGTGCTTGTTCGTCGCTTCCTGACACGAGAATGTTCCCCCTGGCTTCGTCCCCAACGTTGGTTATCTCCGCCGGCTGGAGTACCAACAAGCTCGAGAAGTCACAAGCTGCATCCGCATCTTGTCCCACCTTGGAAATATTCTGAATACCAAATTGCTCAAACGGAACCATCTCGGATGCTTGGTTTTGCACGTCTTGAAGGAATCTGGAGACAAGGTATTGCGGGTCGAGTCGAATGCGGACAGGTACAGTGGCGACCATCGGCCCTGCTATCTCCTCTACTCGGGGTATAGGAGCGTGACGACCTGATACCGTCATTCCGAAACACACATCATCTGTGTCACAATATCGTGCAAGTACGATAGCCCAAGCCGCACGAAGGATCGATGCCTTTGTAATGGATGTGTGCTCCGAGCTTGGAAAGGAGATCGAGGTCTTGGTGACGCCGCTCTTTGCCCTTACCTGAGACTTGCTGGAACTTGGGGGAAAGACGGCACGCTTCGCTCCGTGAAGCTGGCTGCTCCAGTACTCCGTCGCATTATTCAGTTCCAAGCTATTGACATATTTGATGAAAGTCGAGTATTTCTGGAGAGGCGGAGGCGTCAACTGGCGATATGCTTGTGTCAAAATGTCCATTACAACTCGCATAGTCCAGCCATCGAATATAGCATGGTGAATAATCCAAACAAAATGCCGGGCGCCGTTATCTTCGATCATTGCATAACGGCAGAGTCGAGACCCGTATTTCATTTCAATCCCTTTTGATGTTTCCATAAAGCGGCCTAGGTCATTACGGTCCACCACTTCCCAGCTCACGTCATCCGTGATCAAGGCTTGAACAGCGGCGCCTTCCTTCGTCAGGGCAATCCGAGTACGCAAGATGTCGCAAAGCTCTATGGTTCTTTCCCAAGCGGCTTTGAATCGGCAAAGGTCAACGGCATCGTCAAGTCGATAGACATTCTTGGCAACATAGGAGCCTGGCTGTTTGGCAGCAAGAGCCATTAGCCCCTCTTGAAGCTTCGTGCATGGGTAGACATCTTCGATACGTTTCGAATCTGGTAATTGGCACTGCTCTCGGACTTGTACTTCGATGGCCTCTTTATCCATCCCTTCGTGGAGTAGACCAAATGGCTTTGTCGAGGCATCTGACTCAATTATTGCCGTGGCTGCAGCAATTGCCATGTCGGCAAGCCGAGGGTTGTCAAACACCTTCGCCACAGTAAGACTCACAAAGTGCTGGCGAGCTTCTGATACCAATAGGATCGCAGATATCGAGTCCCCGCCGATGCGAAGAAAGTTGTCGTTTTTGCCGATCTCGTCGGGATCGATGCGGAGGACTTTCGCCCACAACTCTCGCAGCCTCAGCTCCATAGCAGTTGTTGGTGGCTCGCGTTCGACTATCATTGGAGAAAAAAGGCGTCTTTCAGAGACACTCGTGGCCCGTCCGAGCGACACCAGCCGGCGACGGTCAACTTTTCCTGACACTGTCTGTTCTGGGCTACCTTGGAGAATCAGATATGTACGCGGTATCATATAAGAAGGCAGCGTTGATCGCAGGGCTGAATCGAGCTGAGAGATTATAGTTCGTTTATCGTCAGAGACAGAATCAAGGATCTGCACATTCGACGGAGTGAAATTCGGTCCATCGGTATACCAGAGGAAAGACACCAGACTATCGAGGCTCCGGTCCTTGCCAGGAAGAACTTCGACAATTCCTCGCATATCCCTAGGCAGTACATTTTGAAGTTGTGACTCAATCTCTCGAAGCTCTGTCCTCTGGCCGTGTATCTTGACTTGCGAATCTTTCCGCCCAACATAGTCGAACGAGCCATCTTCGTTACGTCGGACTAGATCACCCGACAGGTAGGCACGGTCGAATGGAATACAAGAAGGAAGTAGCTCGGGCTCGCTAATCCAAGTGCTCGAAGCTTTCATATCTGCAGAAAAATAGCCGCGTGCAAGAAGGGGGCCTTGTATCAGGAGTTCGCCTACGCAACCGTCTGGCACGAGTCGCGTTGGTCGGGCGGGGTCAACCACCCAGAAGGCGCTGGATAGAGGTCTCCCAATATTGGTGGACTTGCCCTTCTTTCCAAGACTGCAAGTCCACGCGCAAACGGAGGCTTCTGCGGGCCCATATAATCCGTGGAGTTCCACGATGTCTTTCCACCGAGCAGCGGACTTCTGGCCAATGGCTTCACCGCCCAAGCATAACACCTTCAAGTCCGGCACATCTGACGGAGAGAGGAGGTCTGCTACTGTGGGCGTAAGGAATACCCAGTTGGCCTTGAGGGAGGTCATCGCGCCTGCTAGATCGTTGACCCTCTGCTGGTCAGATGGCACACAAACACATCCTCCTCGCATCAATGTAACCAATACATCCAAAATGCCGACATCGAAGGTGTAAGAGGAAAACTGGAAAACACGGCTATTTGGCCCGATCTTCAGTTGCTTGCCGTAGGCGTTGCTAGTGGAGCAGATGCTGTTGTGTTGCAAGACGATAGCCTTCGGCTTCCCGGTGCTACCCGAAGTGAAGATGACGAAACTGGCGTCGGAGGGAGATACTGAAGCCGAAATTGTTCCAGTCGAGCGTTCCGGAAGCTTGAGTATCATATCTTCGTCGACTGTGATTGCGTCGACTGCACAATCTTGCAATTGCTGCTTGAAAGCCGGGGCGCATAGTACAAGCTTCGGCTTTATGTCCTCTAGCATGATTTTCAACCGAGCGGACGGCGCGTTGGGATCCAGAGGAACGAAAGCGCCGCCGGCCATCTGCACCGCCACCATAGACACAATCGCCCACGTTGATTTTGGGAAGCACAGGGCGACATGGCTGTTAGGGCGTACGCCAAGTTCCTGCAGCTCGGATGCTAAGCGCGAAGCCAAGAAGCCGAGTTCATTGTACGACAAACTCCTGTCCCAAGATGCAACAGCTTGGGCGCTAGGCTGGTCCTGTATCTGCTCCTTGATCAACCAATGCGTGCAGGAATTAGTCGGAGGAGGAAGGCTCTCGTAAGAGGATCGGTCAACATCTGCATTGCTAACAATGTTTATGTCTGCGATGAGAATAGCAGGTGCATCGAGGATTGCATCCAGCGTCTTTTTGAAAGACCTAACAAGCAACTCCGCGCGCCGTTCCGATATGACTGATGTATAATAATCGACGAATATTGACGGTAACTTGCCGGTCAAGTCCACGGTAAGAGTCACGTCATACTGCAGACATATTGTAAGCACGTCTCTTCAAGTGTCATGGTCGCACCACTAACCTCAGTTGCAGCGCGATTTGCAAGGTGCTCAATTTCGAGTTCCGGCTCCGTGTCGAATCTCAGCTCAGGTGGGTAGATGACGGAGACAAGCGTGTTAAATAGTCTCTGCTCAAGCGAGAGCGAATGCTGTATCTCGGCCAAAGAGGTAGACTGATGCTGCAAAGCCGGGCCGAGCTCTCCCTGCAGACGCCCGAGTAAATCGCTGAACCTCTCGCAGCCATCGCATCTAATTCGGCAAACGAGTAGGTGGATAAACGTCCCGACCATTTTCTGGAGGCCGCTCACAGGCACATCACGACCGGATGTCAAATACCCAAAGCAAACATCATTGGTCAGTGTGTAACCCTGCAAAATAATACCCCAGATCGCCTGAATAACGGTAGCCAGTGTGACGCCCTGTGTCTTGCAGAAAGCCTGAAGTCGAGGATAGTCAATCTCCACGGAGAGTGACTTAAGACCAGATTCAGTGGCTTCGTCGACAATTGTTGGGAAGTAACAAGGCTTAGCGTCTGCCAGGTACTTGTGCCAGTATTCGAGTGCCTCCCTTCTGTATTGATGCCTGTGAGTCGCTTGAGGAAAGGAGATGTATTTGCCAATGTCGGATACCCCTTCATCCAGCAGTGAACCATTGTAAGCTAGACGAAGGTCTCTGAACAGGATGGCAACAGACATCCCATCAACAATTGCATGGCTGATTTGCAGTTTGCAGAAGACGCGGCCATCGTCGGTCATGCACGTTGTTAATTGATGTGCGGGTCGATGCGGCGGAAATACTGCTCGCCCCAGTGACTTGAGGGCTTCCGTGGCGGCCTCCCCGTCTGTTTGCACGGCAAGTCGATCGATTGCTGGCTCAACGCTTGCCAGGATAACTTGGTCAAAGGCAGACTTTTTACGGACACTGGGTGGGAAGATTGTCCGCAGAGCGGAATGGTGAGCAACCACTCTTCTCCATGCAGTTTCCAGCCGGTCGAGGACAGTATCCACGGGTTGGCAGTCCCGGCGATCATGAGCCTCAAAGCTGCACTCAATTGTGTACGCATCCTTGGAGCGGATCTGTGACAGCAGGATGCCTTCTTGAACTGCTGAGCACGGGTACGCGTTGTCGATCTCACCCTGCCCCAACGCTAGGCAAGAATTGACGAGATGATCCAACTCGGAAATTGAGACAGGGAGCAGAGGGAAGTTCGAAGTTGTGTAAAACGTTGTCGGATCGACTGCAAGCTCAATTGCTCGCTGCAACGAATTTTGCCAAATGTCCATCCATTTCAGGACGTCCTCGGCTCTTTGCAAGTCACGAGGCTCGTAAAGATCCAGTACAAAATCCGGTCCGTCCTTGGATATTGTAATCGAGAATAAACAGCGGCCTGTCCATAGCCTCGTGTTATTCTCCTTGTAAGTCCCAGCGCCTCGTCCGACGTTCAGAGTTCCGGCATCGTAATGTACACACAGTTCCGCGAGGTTGTTAGGGGCTATGCAATCGAAAGAGGTCGTTTGTTCCACGTCTAGAGAGTATTTGAGGTACCGAATAGTCTGAGACAAGCTCCCAACTTGCTGTAAATCCAACCTCAACATTCTGGAGGTTTCCGGTTCTGAGCTGGTAGCAAGACAAGACATCTGAGGATGGTCGGCAAATATTTCTCGGAAGGAGTTTACGATGGCACCAACACAGATGGCGAGAACCTGCGTCGGGGATGAAAGTTTATCCAAAATTTGGGAATGCTGGCCCGATAACTTGAATTGAGCTCTGCTAAGCTCAGTCTCATCCAAACTCTCGCGAGAGATTCCCCAGTAAGAAAGCATTGCTTCAGCCGAGGCAACTAAGTCGTCGGCACTGGCGCTGCTGACGATACTGTCGCCTTTGTCGATTTGGGGTTCGGACCTTGTGGGAGCCACCGTGGCGTCGGCGACGGACGCCAGTGTGGCGATGTCGGGCGAGCTTAGAATGTCCGCTACTTTTAAGACGATGTTATGAGCCAGACAGCTCGACATGACTTCAATTGCCGTGATGGAGTCCCCGCCGAGGCGAATGAAGGACTTCGAAGGGTGCACATCTTCCAGCGGTAACCTCAACACGGCCGATATGGTTTGCCGCAGCCGCTCTTCGGTAGACATCACTGTCTCACCCGGTCTAGAGCTCATAGAAAAGTGACTTTGAAGAGCATCCTCATCTATCGTGCCGGATGCGGTGACTGGTAGGTTGCCCAAAACGATCCATGTCTTGGGGATGACAAGCTTCAGGTCATGGTGACTATCTCTTGACCTCTTCAAGCTTTTCCGGAGCCTCTTGATAACGGTTTCGGCTTCTGGCTTCTGTATGTCGTTTATGTTGGCCAGTGACAAGGCGGCGGCTAGGACTGGCTTCCGGCTAGCGGTGTGTAATTCGAGGATCTTGACCTCCTGAACAGAGATGTCCTCCAAGATCTGCTTCTCAACTTGGAGTAAGATTTCTTGCATGCTGTGAGACATGTTGAGCTGCAGCCCTTCACCGATGGCCTGGGTAAGAAAACCAGGTAAGTGCTCCGCTGTACGCTACGCGTGACTGTGCCAAATAGAGAATCACAGATTCAGATAGGTACTGAGGGAGCGGCTCTGCACAAACGCGCGAAATTGTCAGACACGCTCTCGTCAGACGAGTTTGGAGATGTCCATACCTATCGACAAAACTTTTACGGCCGAGTGGCTGCGGATGGGGGAAAAGCATGGAAGACACGTGAAAACTACTCTTTTGATATCGTAAATGATAATGAACATGCCACCACTAAGCATGCCCTGTCCAGGGGTGGCAGCCTGGTCCATCAGACATTTTGCTCTCATTCTTAATACCGGCATGGGCTCGCATTTGTCTGCTGGCTGCGGAGCTTAACTGATCCTGTGAGCACTTGCACATCGCCGGGCTGCCACCACGCGAGCGCGGTCAACCCGCTGACGTTCGGTCCCGACAGCAACTAAGACCAGTGGAGGGGCCGGTCGGGTAACCGGCATGTCTTACGCCCTCCTTGTTCATTCAGATTATTATGACCACCATAAAAGGCGAAGCGAACGTAAGCAAGGCCGAATTTGATGCTTGAGGAGATCTCATGTCGTCAGGGCTCGCTTGAAGTGCACCGCCTCCACCCAGTCCCTCCGAGGCTCCCGTTGGACTCAGCCGTGAATAATGCAGCAACATTGTATCCGCAACAGTACCTTGAGCAAGTATACCCTTGATTATATTGATTACCGGCCCTGTACTAGGCAGGGTTTCTCGGCGTGGCGTAACAATTGGTCAGCCAGAAGCACTGCAATACGAAGATGCAGCTTAAGACGGGTCATTACCTTAAAGAATCCTTCGTCTTCCATGGGGTTAAGCGGATGCGGGGAGAACATGTCTACTTGAACAATTTTTCGCAACAGGGGCCTCCATCATGGTACATCGATGTTCCCGTTCTTGCTTGGGATGCGCGATCAACGGTGGGTGCGACGTCGCCCTGCGAACGGTCAAAACGCTATTGGTTCGTGCCATTTGAAGCTGTCAATTTTAGTGACCGGGTGGTCGCATTCCGAAAGCGCCGAGAGTTACCATCCACCTCCCTTTGTTGGTTTGGGGCCCAGATAAATAGCGAAGGTGTACATCGTACTGGTAGGCTGGAATTCATCGTGCTAGCACCCTTGACGAAAGTTCCTCACGTTTGGGTCGTTTCAGCGCTGGGTAGTACCACATATACTCCGTGCTGCAGTACTACTTGAACCCTGTTCAAGGTACTTTAGGACTCGGTCCGGGGCGTTCCACGCCTTGTCAGGATTAGCACTATCGGCCGAACCTCCACATGGATATATTCGGAGCCTACTCGTAGAGGTTAATGGACACAATCGCTGTCGTAATATCGAGAACGATAAATCGCACACTCTGCACTGACTGAGGCCTCGGGGTACGATACGCGATGGATGCCGTACCCGGGGGCGTAGCGAGGCCACGTCGCCGTAAGCATAATCCTGGAGAGATTTTGAACGTTTCGAAGATCAGTGAGAACTACGAACATAAACTCATTAGCCTATCCCCTCGCGGCCCTCGATTGGGGTCGCTCCGGAGCTGAATCAAATAAATAATTTAAAAACCTTGCAAGCCTCGTGGTCAACGTTGGCTTGTTGTATGGATGGCCTTTCAAGTCACTGGGGAGGGCCCCGCAACGGAAGCAGGGTTTTGCACTTGCCAGGTTCTATGTGATGTACAAGTACTCCATACTTCTTATGTACGGAGGCACATTGCGTACCGGTAAGTGCACTGTCAGATATACCTAGCATTGTCAAAACATATTTCACAAATGCCTCGACTCTTTGCCGTTCGTGCTGAAATCGGACGCACAACTCGCCGTCTCACGTCATATTCTCGACCCATAAAATTCCTGCGCTGTGCGTTAATACTCGTAAGTGGTTAGGCACATAACTCTTTTGCTCCCTTCCCGCCCAAGGTTCCGTCGCGATCGCGCTCCTTCCGGCTGGCTTCAGCTCCTAGCCTGGAGCTAGTCAAAAGAGGAGCTCAGTCAGGCGATCCCTCGGAACGTAGTGAGCCCACGGAGCCGTTTGTACTCCGTTGCAAGATGTGATAGCACTTGCCTGTTCGCTCATAATTTTCAGATATCAGTGAGAAAGGTACCATCTTTTATCCACTTGTGGCTTGCCGGAGCGTGGTACTGAACATGGGTGCAACATCAGATTGACCCATCTTCTTCTTTTTCAATTACTCGTAGACTTGTCCGCCACAATCTCCGCAGGCCTTTGGGCAATTTTTCAGTTTTCAGGCGTCGCAAGGCAACCTCTGTCGCTAGGGACGGCAAAATATGACTTCCTGGGTTTGTCTTCAACACAACATCTATGTCCTACAATATTCTGGGACGATAAGCGGAAATGGCATTCTTGCATTGCGCTAAAGTCCCCATTAGAGTAGTTTATACTTGAGGGTTCATTTCTTGTGGAGTATTTTTGGTCACCTCTCATTCTCCAACGGTTGCCTGTTCTAACTTTGTGCAATACTCCGCAATACAGGCATCGCATTTGCTTCTGACGCTGAGAGAGCCCTGGGGCTGAGACCAAAATATGGAATACGCTGCGCGAAAGGAGGTGCTCTAATTTTACGCATCGCGTCATCGACATGAGCCGAGATGTCTTATAGGATGGGATTATTACGCACAGACGCGTACACCCTGATTGGGTTCCTTGGGTTCCGAGGAATGACTGTCATTGGCGGCGATTACGACGGCCAACGCCTGACAATTCCGTAACGATACTTACCCCTGGTCTAAATCTAGTCTGCCACTCTGCTGAAGGCTCTTCTTCTGTTGGAATGCCGACCAAAACGCTCTCAGACGAGCAGTATCAGCATAATTAGTGGCATATCAATACTAATTCGCGCAACGACCAGCTCTAAGACTGCCAAACCGAAATTTTGCATTCCTAGAAGGTTGGATCAGTTGCACTCTATGGCGCTATATTATAGATCTTAAAGCGAGCAAGCGCAGTACCATGCAATAAGCCATGGAAAGAACAAGCCAACAATGGATGCAGGTGGTGCCCGAATAGGACTATATGCAAATCATCAAGAACCACAAAGCTCCAGGTGATAGTCCCAGCTTGCCAGCAAAAGGCGTGAGTATATTCTGTATCACCAAAGAAGGTTTGGCGTAGAGAATTAGAGTTCGAACTGTCTCCAGGTACAAAAGTTCAAACAGCAAGATCGCCATGACCTGCTACGGAACAACTCAATAGGCAATCGACCTCAGCTTCAGGTTGCAACTTTTTTGATAGTGTCGAAGAAAGCTCCAGAAGGCTCCAGCTTCTTCAAACACGGTCATCCAGAGCACAGAGCCTCACAAATGGCAGATTAGAGGTTTTTGTGGGAATACAAGGTTAAGAGAAGCAAGTTGAGGTTTCATCTAGTTCGTCGCGTAACTGAACAAGCAGTTACACGTACTCATACGTGATCATGGAAGACACCTGTCTAAAACAAAGATGCTGTTTGTTTATAAAAGAAACTGTGTTGTTCCGAGATAAGGCCAGAAAACTACATTTTGCTATATGTTCCCTCGTACTACCAACCAGAATCTGGCCTCTGGTAGTACCCCAGAACAGCCAGGTGAAGTAAACGTCTCGAGCATGCATAGCATAGGTCTTGCCATGATCTGCTGTACCGCAGCTTGTATCGATTAGTTTCTGATATCATACTGTACTGTCATGGTGGTACGTGTCCCTGAAGTCCCAGCTACCTAGAGGGAGCATATTGTGCAAAAGTATTGGACATCTTGACGATTATTCTCCAATCAGATGCGAAGTTGGATGTCTAAATGAGGAAGTAATTGACCATATGTTAAGAGCTGAAGGAAGTTTGCCTTGAATTGCGGGGCATTTACTTCCAGAGGACGGAAATGGCAACTGTCCATACGCGGAGAGCGTAACTCAAGGTCTTACCGGTTGCAACATGTCCCTTGGAGAGCACGCGCTCGTGCGAGGGCCAAGATATATAAAAGCATTCAGGAGTAACGCTCAGTTATGCCCAAAATTTCATAACGAGTTATGTCAGGCCAACGCTGTGATTTACACTACCAACTCAAGCCACGCTTTGATCGCCTCCATCTAGATTTCAGGCATTCATGGATCAGCCACTGCTAACGTTGAATATAACTCGTAGTGGAGAGAACTGCGTGGGATATGTATCATCGCTGACGAGCTTGTTCCTCGGTCAGGATAGTAGATAACAGCATGCCATGCTTTACATTTTATCTTTGAGAATGGTACACTCAGAAGGCATAGTTCCTCGTACTGATGGTGTGAGAACATATATTTCAATGGCGTTATTCTGTGCTAATACCATCGTGAGCATTAAATGCGTTGGCTTGAGGCTGAAGTGTTTCAAAGCAGGTTTTGTATCCTCAGGTGCCGTAAATTTTCGAAGCAAAACCCCTGAATTGACGAGTTCAAGTACAACACCACATTGCGATATCGAGTTGATGAAGCTGACGGGCTTGAGAACGCTCCAAGGAGAAAACGCAATAAGGAGCTAGTTCTTGTTTGGTAACAGCAAATCACGTTGCAACTCGAGCCCGTCGAAAGACTCGGTGTCATCTCTCTCGACTACAGGGAACATTTGCTTGAATGTTGCCAAAGCAAGCTATGAGACTTGACAGTTGCAGGAAAGCTACAGGCATGGGCTCGACATGGAGAGTTGGAGGCATGAGTGTACAAAACGCCTCCACTGCGAGTGCTATGCCCAAAACCTCGCCCAAAGACTGTCAATGGCTTATGTTCTCATCCTCATTCATATCTGGCAAATAAACTTCCTGGTCTAAGGCCAAGTCTCATGTAGGGCAAGTATTCAGTACAGATGACGTAAACGACGGAAATTCCAGAGAGCCAAAATCCGAAGCCTTCTGGACAAGCAATTTCACTTCCCTTTCACATCAATACCACTTGAACTGTAGGTCATCCCCGGTGCTCCCCGGACTGCGTGTGATAAGATGAGTCCTATGCTCAGTAGTTGGCAGACGATTGTGGATCACGACGACGGCCGTCAGTATTTCGCACCTGCTCAGCAATGCTCCGCCCAACTGCCTTTTAATGCCGGCCTCAAAGCTGGACTGTCCCGGAAATGGATATTAGTATTAAGGATACCTTCTACTCATAAGGACCTGGACGTGGGGCATGCCATTCATTATTCAAGTTGCAGCAAAGAATGATGTCAAAGCCCCAAAGCATGATGAAGATGTCGAGCCATCTATCATGTTTGCTCAGCATGCTGAGTTTCGCCCTCCCAGAGGCCGTCATCTAGACTCAAAATGACCAAACGGTAGGCATACGAGCAAAGGCCGACAATTATTTTACTCTCTACTCTTGGGAGTCGGCCATCTCGGCAACAGAAACTGAGACTTGATTTCCTGGGCGTATTGCATAGGGTCACCTTCCTAGGAATATCATTAGCAGCAAAACTGTTTGGTCTGGGCTGCCAGCCGTGGCCTGGTCGACCCGTCATTGGGTTTTTCGGTGAGCGGTTCGGTGTGCCACCCTGTGCCAGGATTGGTTTGCACGGCAACAGCTCGGAGGTATTGCCAATGTTAGTAGGATGGCGCGGACCAACAGCATGCGGAGCCGGCGATTCATCAGCTTCAGTCAGCACCCCCAACACTTTGCATCTGCTGCGAACGTGGGGTGAGTTGAACGGGCCCAAGTCGCACAGCGTTGGGGCAGGTGAGACAGCGCAGGGTGTGGCGTGGTTCAGTGAACTTGGCGTGCACCAAGAAGACCATGCGCGAGGCCGCAACACGAGAGTCCCAAGTGACGGAGCAAGACGTGGCAGCGTGGGAGCCGCAACACGGACGGCATGGATCCGGGGAGCCACGTGGCTTGAGGGCCTGCAGTAGGTATGGGCTTAGGACGGAATGCTGGAGTGGCGGCACTTGCGTGTTGATAGTTGCTGTCGACGACGGGTTGCAGTGTCGATCTGGACAGGACTGGCGCGTGCCTGCATGTATGCGACGGGCATGAAGAAATTCGCGCCGATGAAACCACAGCCAACCAACAGGATGGCATGGAGCCAGGCTGAGCCGCCGGAGGCTTGACAGTACATATGCGGGCACGGAATAGAGGCATTTTGGGCACATCAGAGGGGTAGAGAACAGGCTGACGAGCCCCGGGTTGCGGGAGACGCGGCTGGCGCTGGTGGCTGCAGCATTGTCTGACGGTTCTGGCCGAGAGTCGCCGGGCTCGATGTCACCGTGCTGGCGCTGGAGGAAGCCAGAAAGCGTAGCGGTACGAGTAGTAGGTAGTCCGTTTCCAAGTGCAAACGAAAAGCCGGAATGGGTTATTACGGAGTACTGAATAGTTAGGCCGGCCCCGACAACGTCATGTTGCGATGCGGGCCTGTGATCCGCCGATGGTGATCGCTGATGCCATGATCCACGACCAGCAACAGGGGACTCGAGGGACGGCGACGAGAATAGCAGCAAGCGCCATCCGTTCGAAATTGAAATACGATTGACGAATGCCCAGGGAAGGCCCCCGTACGTCTGTCGACATCGTGTAACCACATCCCTGCTCGCAGTCCCTGGCGCGACGGCGTTGCCGATGGGGGCGGGCCGGCTTGATTGGCGGGCCAGCCATCCGCGGCTGGGGAGCGGTGCGTCAGTTACGAAAGCGGCACGCGAAGTTTGCACCCGGGCCAATACTCGTGCCTACCTACTCGTGATCCTGGCGTCGGAGGTCGTGCCGGCGAGAGCGGCCTCGAACGGAGTCCCAGGGTGCCTCTTGGCGGCACGAGCATGGAGGTGAGAGCGACGACGACGGGAGATGGGTGAGGGGATGGATTGGAGTTGAGCATGACGTCCTGGCTTAGGTACCTATACCTAAAGTCCCGACGAACGCTGTCGGGTAACAATTGTACTCGTACTGGCAAGGTACGGAGTAGGCGCTGCAGGTTCCGTGGTTTCAACCTGCCTGGGGCTGCCTCCCGTCCCGAGGCAACCAAGGCACCCAAGGCAACCACGGCATCCATCCATTGATTCCATGGATCCATCCACGACCCAGGCCATTTCCTCTTCGCTGCCCAACACGAAGCCAAGCAAACCGCCCGTCTGTGTCGTCATTTCCACGCCGCTGCCGCTCGCCCTCGTACGAGCCCGAACTGTGCGTGATGCCATCCATATTTTAAGATTGAACAACACGCCGCACCGGTGGCCCGTCGCAGCACTGCAGACCGTTGACGAATTCGGCGCGTGTGGGTGGGCCAGGGCCAGCCGCAAGAGCACTGTTCGTCCCGTTTTTGTGGGCGTCATCTCAAGGCCTCGCAAGCCGTGCCCTTTGCCTCCGGCTGCTCGAGGTGTGCCGCCCCAATCCTTGGAGCTCCCTCTCCCCTCCATTTCCCCTTGGGGGGCCGCCACCATCGCGGCAGGGTGAAGCGGCTGATGTCCACCCGAGAGAGTCTACCGCCTCCGAGTTTTAGCTTGACCACCAGACCAGACCAGACCGGTCAAGCCAGGCACGGAGTCATTTCGAGCACGCTCTGGCTGCGCGCCGCCCGCTGCGACACCACCGTCTCGCCCCCAACCTGCCGTCGCGTGCCTCTGCCCCTCCCCATGTCTCTCGTTCGGCATCTAAGACATGGCCAACCGCGGCGGCCACGCCTCCTCGTGTCGCGCAATTGGGCCACAAGCACGCTGCTTTCTAGAAAGGCGGCAGAAGGCACCCACGCTCAGCCAGGGCCCGCACCACGCCCGGTCCAAGGAAGCCGCAGGGGCTGGATGCTGGCGCAGGGGTGCCAGCTTGCTAATTTGCGGGCGCTGGTCATACGACGCCGCTCGCGACGCCGCGCGACTCCGCTTGTTTGGCTGTCGGGCAATCCAGACGGCCACCACCACCACCATCACAAACACCGGCCGGCCGCCCTAGTCGGCGCTACTGCCCCGGCAAGTGCTGCGTCGTCCAGTGCGTTTCATAATGCGTTGAGACGGCGCTGAGAAATGACACTGTTCCTGAAACGGGTGCCCGGTTGGCTCTAGGTCTGCGCCTGACAGGGATCCCCATGGTGCCCGCGAGCAGCCATGGCCCCAGCTGCCCGCCAAGTCGACAGCACCCAGCAGCAGCCTCGCAGGGGGGCCGCCGGCTCGAGGACTGAGGGTGGGGATGTCCGATGGACCATGGGCCAAGAGGAAGGGGGAGCCCTCCCTCCCAGCCATGGCGATGAACTGGTTATATTTCATCGATGTCTGAGCGTTCTCCGAGATCTTCTAGAAGCCCTTCCCCCGGTTCGTTCTTCCATTTGCCCCATTTCTTTGTCCTGGCCCGTGTTTCTGCCTCTCTTCCCTCGTTCAACTCTCTCGCGCTTCGTGCAACCCTCGACCGCTTCGCAAACCAAACGAACTCAGTACTGCGCCCACCATACAGCCATCGACACTCTTCCTCGTTCGCAGCGCGCATAGACGCTTTCGAGAAGGCGTCCACCTCCTCTTCGCCTCCGTCACCTCGTTCATCGCGCATCTGCGCGCGGTGAGGGACCGCAACACCACCGCGCTCGCCCTGGCCTGCCTTGCTTTCGACTGGCGGGGCCTAACCATCACGACCCAGCCGACGGAAAACCTCGCTTTCGCTACATTTTCGCTCACCTAATTTACCGATCCAACTCCAACGGCGGCCTTGCAACTCGCCTTCATCGACCTCACCTCGCAACAATCCCACACGAACGCTGCGGAAAGAGACATCGGGACCATCGACGGCGCCTTGTAACTCCTACCGCAATGTTCCCGTTTCGTCCCCCGGCGGACGATCCCAACATACGACCGTTGACGGACGAGGATCACCAACAGCTCCTTCGGCTCGTCCAGCGATATGGCATCCCTAGTCTTCTGTGTGCCTTGACTGGCTCACCCGATTCATGTAAGTTCCAAATCACACACGACTTTGCCGGCCTCTCGGACCATTATCCTGACACCGTTCGCAGCGGGTGCGTCCACGTTCTCGGCGAGCACGCTTCTCAGCAGTATGAGCGCTCCGTCCCTGGCATGGACGAGCTCAGAAGCGTCCCAATGCAGGTCGGACGATGCTTCCATCAACACTCAGTGCACATGGCCAGAGATGACCCCAGACATGCCGTCTATGCCTGAGCCAGAACCCAGCAAGATCATGGAACGTTCATGGCTCGACTCGCCCGCGCCCGTCGCCTCGACCCTTCCCCCCAGCGATGTGACCTCGCACCCATCGCCTCAGCTGATGGCTCCGACGTCCAAGAAGTACCAGTGTCCCATGTGCTTTCTGGACAACAGTCCGGTGGGATTTGGTCGCAAGAGCGACTTCAAGAAGCACCTGCACAACTTCCACGGATCTGATGTCGTATGGATCTGTCGAAGCAAAGGCTGCCACTTGTCCTTCTCGACGGAGCGCGCGTACAGCACCCATGCCAAAGAGACGCACAGACTAAAGGCACTCCCCAACAGCGCCGCCCGAACTGAGCTGTGCACGCAGCTTGTCTTTTCCTGCGGTTTTGACGCTTGCAAAGACCGTCTCTTCGAGGCCCAGACTGCTGACGACGCATCGGCAGCGCGCGACAAACACTTCGAGCACATCGCCAAGCATTTCGAGGATGGCTTCGACGTCAAGCATTGGGAGTACAGGGTGCAGATGCAGAACTTGATGCGGCAGCCACAGGTCAAGCAGATTTGGAAGACTTGCATCTGGCCAAAGGAGAAGCGGCAGCAGCTGTTCTGGAGGCCGCGGTCCTCAGGTGACCTGAAGCGGATGCTCGAATGTCGCCACCTGGGCAACGACATTTCCACCCTGGTGCGGTTGGCTTACATCTTGGGAACAGCACCGTTTACGTCACCAGGCACGCCTCCCCCGAGCGAGATTGACGTCTACTTTCAACTGCCCTACCGAAGTCTTTGCCTGATCGACTCCCCAGGCCATTCTTCGCAAGCAAACGTTACCCCCAAGTCTGAGGACGATAGCTCTTCCACCTTCACCCACACGAAGAGACGGTCTAGCCGATCAAGCCTGACCCAATCCGTGTTTAGACTGCCGAGCCGTCACGGGAAGCGCCCGTCGCGGCCGCCGACACCAGCGAGCGTCACGGGAGGCGGCGGCCTCAGCTCGGCGGACTCGGTCAGTGGCGTCAGCAGCGGCGGCGGTGACACAATTATGGGCGATGACCAGACGGCCGGTCCGCATCCAGGCACACCTTTTCCGATTCCGCACGAGGCTGTGTGGCCCGTTGACGCTCCCAAGTTTGCACCAGAGGTGCCTGTCGGGCTGCCCAAGCAGATGAACACGCCGGCCGAGGATCCAATGATGTATCATGCCATGCAAATGGAGCAGAACCCGCACCAGTCCTTTTACGCCATGGAGTCATTCGACCCCTATCACCAACATTCTCAGGTCATGGACGCTCATGGTCTCTACGACTACACGATGAACGCGAGCCAGGCATCGACGGTGCGGCCAGCCACACCGGTGCCGCACAAACGGCCCGCCTCGTGGGGCCGAGTCGTCAGCATGGAGAGCATCCGGCCTGCGAAGAAGGCGATGCCGCACGACAGCCCCTTATACCCGCCCGAGATGATGCCTACCATGCTGAGCATGTAGACGCTCTGATTAGCCTCTGATCAGCCAACAAATATACCTAATACGATGGACCTCTGGCGTGGCCGTGAGCCTGCCAGAGGTGACTGAACTATGGAGAGAGTCGGCAAGCGCTGGTCTACTGCCGCACTCGTGGAGACGACAATATTGGACGGCGACGTTGGATGTCTCGTCGGAAATACCCTCTACTCTGTTTATTGCGTGCAACTTGGCTTTTCTGTTTTCATTCCCGCCCTCACTTATGCGTCGAGGCTTCATCGACACCTGGAGGTGGTGAAATATTTACCTAATATCGATTGTACATGGTGTGCAGAGATGGCGATGGGGCAGGAGGCTTTTCCTTTCGTTTCTTTGCTGAGATACCATTGATTGTTGCTGGGGCTTGGATGGAGGACAAAACGGAAGACGGGGCGGGCCAGCCAGGCAGGACGGGAAGGCGAAAAGCGATATCCGGTGATGGGCATTTGGCGCGTGCCCGTTGAAGGGCGTTCATCTTGTTTTAAGACTTTCATCCACAGCGAGCGCTATTGATGGCAGGCGGGCGAGCATGCACATGGAAAGCTAAGCACAAGGATACACGAGATACCTCATATACACAGGATAATACACCGTCGTGTGACTGCGACGCTTTGCTCTTATGATTCGGGACGGTAGTAACGCTAGCCTGGGCGGAGGTGCAACACAATATTATCTATAAAAGACCTGGAGCTCTCCTTGAGACGCCGAGCACGAAGCGAATGCTTGATGCCATCAATGGTATGGCAATTACAATAGATATCATGCTCCGGGAATTGCAACGAAGCCAAGAAAAGGCTAAGGATGAAGATGAGACACGACGCCAGTTCTTTTCACCCGAGCAAAGACTTCTACGAGCTTGTCAGTCGGGCAATGCTACCGAGCTGGAGGAGCTGCTTACTGAAAGAACAAACATAAATGTTCGAGATCATATGGGCCGGACACCGCTTTATATCGCTTGCTGGTTTGGCCATCATCGGGTGGTAGATCTGTTGCTTAAGGGCCAGGCTCGGATGCACGATACCGATAACGAGGAGGGCAGCACACCGCTTCATAAGGCTTGCTGGTATGGCTACCATCGGGTGGTGGAACTGTTGCTGAAGGCAAAGGCTAGGGTAAATGATGCGGATAATGAGGGCCGCACTCCGCTTCATATCGCTTGCCGGCATGGCTATTGCCTGGTTGTGGACCAGCTGCTTAAGGCGAAACCTGAGATAAACGTCAGGGATAAAAGCGACTGGACGCCGCTACATATCGCTTGCTGGCATGGCCATCATTGGGTTGTAGAGAAGCTGCTCAAGGCGAAGTCTGAGATGAACGTTGAAAATAGGAGCGGCTGGACGCCGCTTCATATTGCTTCCCAGCAAGGCCATCACCTGGTGGTAGAGCAGCTGCTTATAGCGAAGGCCAAGGTGGATGCCAAGGATTTCGCTACTAAGACTCCGCTTAATCTCGCTTTTGAGGGAGGCCATGACAAGGTAGTTGAATTGCTTAAGGAAGTACTTCGATCGCGGGATAGGTTGGACACTGAGATATAAAGTAAAGTTGAATAAACGACTATTCAATATTTCAGGTATGTAAGAAGAATTGATGCCACTCTAAACAATTTCAACGCTAGGAACACTGCAGCACACGACGAGCGCCATAGCCGCTTTATTGAACCCTATCAAATCACAGTTACAAGAGGTCGAGTCTTGCCGTATTAATAGCACACACCGCAACTACATGTCTGTCATGCATTTACAGGTAATAGCGGGATAAAGCTATGTATAAAGGTAAGAGATTGCTTGATTGCTCATGTTAAGGTACGGGCCACCAAAAATGTTGCGTAATCATTGAGCACTTGCATCCTCATACAGAATATGCTAGTTTCTTGTGCACTTCGTGATAACTCCCGACCCTTTCTCCAGCCGAGAAAAAAAAAGATCAAGAGCAACATCAAGGTGATCTCGCAGACATTTCTGTACCCGACGACGTGAACATTCACAAGATTATGAACTAAGACGTGCGATATAAGGATGAAAACCACTGAATAGTATAGGGCAGGATCTCCTTCACTTAGCTTAAGACTTCAGCGTGTAACTAATTTATGAGAGCTTCGCTAGCCGGGTGTATAAAAGGCACTCTGATCTTAGAGATACATCCAACAATTGAACCCGACGAGGTTGCGAGATTAAGTGACGTCTCCGATGGCTGCTTTCATTCTTCGACTTGACTTAGGTCTCCCCAGCCTTGCAGATATTCATCGCGGAATCCCACTGCGATGGCTCCAGTCCAAGCTCGTCATTATTCACACCCATAGTCAGTACCCCGACATCAACGGGCCCGTCTTGGTCTGTGATATCTGCGCAGACGATGTCGGCAGCGTTGTCAAACATATAGTTCGCAATATCGTGAGCGATAGGATCGACTTGAGCGTTGTTCCAATCGTTCCAACTATGTGACAATACAAAGATTAGCATTCCATATTCAAATCATTGAGATGCTAAGAAGGGGAACAAACGCTGTGTGGTCATTGTCCTCCCAAAAGTACGTAGCAACAAAGCCATCCACGTCCTTATCGTCGTCCCTTTTACCATTGGTGTTTGGAGCGCCAGGAACAGCCTTAATGCCAAGCATGGATCCTCGATGTTGGAAGTGTAACTCATGGTAAACATCATTGAGAGTCGTATTTCCAAAAGATGTCCATACTCCGTCGGAAGTAAGGCTCTTCAGCTTTTCCAGTGTTGAAAGCGAAGAATCGGGCAAGAAATGGTGGTGAACGCTTGCCATGACGTTTCCAATATTTCGTCGAACAGGTCCGGAATCTGCTGGCCCGGTCGGGCGGTAAACCACGTAAAAGGACACCAAAATTGCCGAAATTGCAGTAAATCCGCACACTACCGGCCCGCCGAACGTGCAAGCCGTGCCCACAATACCAGCATTGTGGGCAAGAACTGCCAGAATGACTGTAGAGCTTGGGCCCTTTGCGCTGGACACTGCAACTTCTTTATTGCTCCATTGTGGCTTGTCGATGAAGGTCCTGATCCCTTGTCGAGGAACGAGAGCGATTTCTGAAGGGACTGCAGAGCCATTGACCAAAGCCAAAAAGGCTGTCATGTAAGATAGAAGCACAGGGCGCAACATTTCTCTCTGGTGACTGGTGATCTGGTAGCATTCTCTGGGCCTTTGTCTCGGTATTGCGGTGTAGTTTCTCTCTGGTCTTATGCTTTTCTTATGCAGATCCTCTAGCCAAACAAGAAGACACCGTCGACCAATGCCAACGCAGCCATGCTGCCGTTTCCGCTGCCAGCGTTCATATATGTTGAGCTTTGAGCACCGGAGGCGTAAGAAGACACTGAATGTCCTTGGATAGGAATGCATTCTTCTACAACGTAAAACAAATGTGCACCAGGTCTGAGCGCCCTCAAATGACTGGCGCAGACCTTAGGTATGACTGTTGGTGGATCGAGACAAAGGTCTCAGGTTGTTGGTTGCTCTTGATTAAGCGGAAGTCAGGCTGCCAGACGTTGCTTGTTGGTTGTTCCATGCCATACATGATGTATCCCGTAGAGGGTCAACTCCCGTTTCATTCGCAGTTATGTACTGATTCACACAACAAGATACAACGGTGCAGACCATGAAGACTTTTGATGCCGACCGATCCGGCGAGGCTATGAGTAAAGTCGTTTTTCCATTCGCGCGTCATGGCAAATGCGTGAGGATTCTACTATCGTTTTATCCGACAACACCAGCGGCTCTTAAGCGTGAGAGATTGCGAGAGCAACTTTATTCGCCACGTCAATCGCGGCGTCGTACGATGAAGGTCTATTTTCATTCTCACTCCGTCTTCAAAATGCCTGTACAGTAGCAAGTTTGGCTAATTCGGGCCACGCCTGCAACGCTACGTCAAAGGAACTGCTGGGTCGTAGTCTACACGCTTTTATGCTCTAAGTCTTCCTACTTGGTTATTGCTTCGTGTAAGCTCACCAGGTATTTGCCCTCAAGGAGACTTCACATTCACAGATATTTCCCTTTGCAACGACAGGAAACAGATCTACATGCTCCGAGGAAGCGCCAGGCGACGACACTGTTTGTCCACTTATGTTAGGGCGATATTTTGCGCTTTGGATGTCGGGGTTGTCTCGTCATGTTCAGTCCCGCCTTAAGGTTCAACGTGACAACGCTGTTTACTATGCTGACCAGCATGTTGGAGCGAGTGCGCGTTCCATGGTCACCAAACCAACGTCTCTCTTTACGGGTCTCTGATATGGAGCCAATCATGGTGTCTCTGACGGAAGTCTGGCGATGATACCTCGTACGAGTACGGAGTAGAGCTCGACTGCTCTACAGGGTAGGTCGAGGTGCACCGCGGCGCCCAGCCGCCGATGCTGCCCCCCGAAGTCGCAGTGAAAAGTGGGTCTCGCAACGGCGCGATCGAGGCACGGAACAAGGGTGATGCAGGGCCACGGCCATAACGCCTTGATATTGGTGGCCCCTCCGAAGCCTACAATGCGACCCGCTGAATATGCAGCCGCGGCAGCAGCAAAAAGCCCCCGCCGACAGGGGAGAGAAAACGGCCGGAGAGGCAGCGCAGCAGAGCGTTGGGCCGGTCACGGCGGTTGCGTCGAGCCAAGATGCGCCGCAGATAGATTGGGATGTGACTCTGCGAGTTGGCGCTGCTCTTGCGAAGAGACGGCGACGGGTACATGGTAATTGGGAGTGCTACCCACTTCAAACAGGGCGTTTCCAAGCTGCCAGGTGGTGCCGAAGAACGAAGCTGTTCATGGCCGGGGCCGGGGCAGAGCTGCCGAGCTACGGAGCACCCGTCCCAGGCCGTGCCGTCTCCCCCGCCTTTTGCTCGTGAAAGCGAGGAGGAGCGAGAGGGGGATCTGCGACTCACACCGGTGGGATCCCTCAAGCTGCACCCAATTCCCACGGACAAGGGCTCCCGGCACGCTGTTGGGTGCACGATTTGCAAAGTCGTCGTTGTCATGAGCCAGAGCCAGATAGACTTGCGAGCCGGTTGGCACTTGCTCGGTGGCGCCTACAGCTCCAAGGCCATCTCGACGCCCCTGATTGGCCGGCGGGAGATGGCCGCGCCGTGACTGGCTGAGCAGGCGTCGCGCCCGGCCAGTCTCTGGTCCGTGCACGGGGGAGCGCGGAAGTAGCGCTGCTGCAACGCTCGGTGCAGAGGTACAAGCCCGTGGCGAACAAGTGGGGCTCTCTGCCACACCCTTACGGAGGACGCCGTGCTTCGCAGCGAGCGCTGCCAGTGCCCGAGTCCCCTAACGGCCGGTGGCTGACTGTGCTGGCTTGTGATTATTACGAGTGCCGGTGCCCAGCACCGGCATCGCTGGCGTCGACTGACTCTGACTCTGGCCCGGTCCATCATATCCTAATTGTGCTAATCCGCCACCTTCGTTCCCTCCCTCCACGACTTCTTCCCTTCCCACACGGAATCCCCACGATCTCAATTGCAGGCGGCCGCGGCGCCCTTTGTTGGTTTTTTTCTTCTCTTCCACCTGCCCTTCACCTTGCACATCCTGCTTGTCCCTGCCGACCGTCGCGCATCGAGCTGGGCGAAAAAAAGCAGTCCCCACCGTCGCCATGATGCTCCGAAGTCGCCAGGCCACCAAGGCCGTCAGAGCCTTGGGCCAGGCACGACACTTCACCTCGACGACGCAGCCCGCCGCCGTGCTGGCACCCAGAAAGGTCCCTACCGGCCAACGGAATCAAGCAACGGCCGCGACGGCCACGTCGACCGCACCGTGAGTTTTGCCCGTCGTCGATGCTGGTAGAGCCTGCGAAAATCAAGCCGCCGGCATCGGCACGACATCGTGCATGCAGAATTATTTTGAGCTGACGGTTGCCTTTGCGCCGCTTCCAGCAATCAGGGCCGCGCCACGCCGAGTCCTGCGTTCAATGCCGCCGAGCAAGACCGCAGCCATGTCCAGCCTTTGGTCAACCCGCAGAAGGTTGACATGGATGAGTCGTACGTTGTTGCCCACGTTCCCTCCCATGCGTCGTCGACCATCGCCAGCTGACCACGCGCCCCGACATGCAGCTTCATCGGCAAGACTGGCGGCGAGATCTTCCACGAAATGATGCTGAGACAAGGCGTCAAGCACATCTGTACGTCGAAACGAACCACGGCCGAAACTGCAGCAGGGCAATCGCTAACATGAGTCACTCGCAGTTGGATACCCCGGTGGAGCCATCCTGCCCGTCTTCGACGCCATCTACAACTCAAAACACTTCGACTTCATCCTGCCCAGACACGAGCAGGGCGCTGGCCACATGGCCGAGGGCTACGCCAGAGCGTCTGGCAAGCCCGGCGTCGTCCTCGTCACCTCCGGCCCCGGTGCCACCAATGTCATCACCCCCCTGCAGGACGCCCTGTCCGACGGAACGCCCATGGTCGTCTTCTGCGGCCAGGTCCCGACCACGGCCATCGGTAGCGACGCCTTCCAGGAGGCCGACGTCGTCGGCATCTCCCGCGCCTGCACCAAGTGGAACGTCATGGTCAAGAACGTCGCCGAGCTGCCGAGGAGAATCAACGAAGCCTTCGAGATTGCCACCAGCGGCCGACCCGGACCTGTCCTCGTTGACCTGCCCAAGGACGTCACCGCCGGCATTCTGAGGAGAGCCATCCCCACCGAGACCGCCCTGCCGTCGCTGCCCAGCGCCGCCTCGCGAGCCGCCATGGAGCTGAGCCGGAAGCAGCTGAGCGGCTCCATCAAGCGCGTCGCCGACCTCGTCAACATGGCCAAGAAGCCCGTCATCTACGCCGGCCAGGGCGTCATCCTGTCAGAGGGTGGCACCGCCCTCCTCAAGGAGCTGGCTGACAAGGCATCCATCCCCGTCACGACAACCCTGCACGGCCTGGGCGGCTTTGACGAGCTGGACGAGAAATCGCTGCACATGCTGGGCATGCACGGCTCTGCCTACGCCAACATGGCCATGCAGGAGGCCGATCTCATCATCGCCCTCGGCGCGCGCTTCGATGACCGCGTCACCGGCAACATCGCAAAGTTCGCCCCCGGCGCCAAGGCCGCTGCCGCCGAGAAGCGTGGTGGCATCGTGCACTTTGAGGTCATGCCCAAGAACATCAACAAGGTTGTCCAGGCCACCGAGGCCATCGAGGGCGACGTGGCGACGAACCTGAGGCTACTCCTGCCGGAGGTTACGGCCAAGTCGATGTCGGACCGCAACGAGTGGTTCGGCAAGATCAATGAGTGGAAGAAGAAGTGGCCGCTGTCGCACTACGCGAAGGCCGAGCGCGGTGGCCTCATCAAGCCGCAGACCGTCGTCGAGGAGCTCAGCAACCTGACGGCGAACCGCAAGGACACGACGTACATTGCGACGGGCGTGGGCCAGCATCAAATGTGGACGGCCCAGCACTTCCGATGGAGGCATCCCCGGAGCATGATCACGTCTGGCGGTCTCGGCACCATGGGCTTCGGCCTGCCGGCAGCCATCGGCGCCAAGGTCGCCCAGCCCGACGCCCTCGTCATCGACATCGACGGCGACGCCTCGTTCGGCATGACCCTGACGGAGCTGGCGACGGCATCGCAGTTCAACATTGGCGTCAAGATCATCGTCTTGAACAACGAGGAGCAGGGCATGGTGACGCAATGGCAGAACCTCTTCTACGAGGACCGATACGCCCACACGCATCAGGCGAACCCCGACTTCATGAAGCTGGCCGAGTCGATGCGCATCCAGTCGCGGAGAGTGTCGGATCCCGCCGACGTCGTCAACAGCCTGAAGTGGCTGATCGAGTCGGATGGCCCCGCGCTGCTGGAGGTGGTGACGGACAAGAAGGTGCCCGTCCTCCCCATGGTGCCGGCCGGAAGCGCCCTGCACGAGTTCCTCGTGTTCGACGAAGGTGAGCATGCACACTATCTCTCTCTCGACGACTGACACAGAAGCTAACTTTTTTCCCTCTGCAGAGAAGGACAAGGCGCGCCGGGAGCTGATGCGCCAAAGAACGTGCGGCCTGCACGGTTAGGCGAGGGTAGTAAGTGGGATTGTTGTGGCCGAAAAGTAGCCAGGGCACCACCTGGCGTATACCACCTGATTTCTTGCAGTATTTCTTGCATCATGTACCTGGCGGAGTTAATGTTGCTATTTGCCGCGAGCTGGGCGCGCGTGAGGATATCTAGTCCTAAAAGTTTCCAAGCCGCTGAGCGAAGGAGAGGGGGTAGCGAGGCTGTGAGGCCGTGTTCGCTTGGTACGAGAGCAGCAATCGCGGCGAGTTTTCGTTTTGAGCCAGGACGCCACTTGGTGAGGCAGATGGAGTTGCCTCCTGAGAGGCTCGCCTTTTCAATTTGAGCATGGTTCTGGTATGCATAACGGTCTGCCATGAGGCCTTGATTGGCCAGAGTGCGTTTGATGTGACCACAGCACGAGTGATGTTTTGCCGAGACGGCAAAGGAAGTGAAAGTGGAGGGTAAGTTACTCCGTAGTGAGAGGCAGAGCCATGGATTGCTCGCTTTCATTCGCCGGCGCGTAGGATCATCAAGCTTACGCCTCCACCGACCACCCATAATAATTACTCCGTACTCGTACGAGTGGTACGGGCGCCGAGCGACCCCCCGAGGCCCCGACGAGATGCCGTCGGATGAGGCCCGACCATTGTCGGCAGCCCCAAACGCAGGACCCGCCGGCCCTGTCCGAGGCCCCGGACAGAGCCTCTCCGCTTTTTATATCCCAAGGGCCGCCTGGGCCGCGAAACTCGGCCGTCGAGCCCTTGCTGCCATTACTCGCACCTGTAGTAGACGGGGGCCAGGGTTCCATGAACAGTGGGCGGCAGGGCGGCTACTCGTACAGCAGCCAGCAAGGCGAAGCGCGTGGGCGCCTGCGCTGGGCGAATGAAGGCGGATCCTGGCAGGTGGCTCTACAATGGGCCGGGGGGGTTCATACGCACGTTGGTCGGCGATCAGAGGGAAGTGATTTCGATGCTGACGAGCATGTCTCCTTTGGGTGCGTGCCGGGAGTCTTGGCTCGGCTCAGGCTGACGGGCCATGGCCTGCCTCTGCTCTGCTCTGTTCTGCTGCTCCTCGGCGCTGCTCTTTTCTGCTGCGTCCTGATCTCGACTTGCCTTTGGCCGTACTGCCGTCGGAGGTGCTGCGCGACTCTTGCATCTTGCGCCGGAGGCCGACGATGAGCTCCTGGCGTCTATGACAACCGCCTCGCACGCTGCGCCGCACGACCATCTCGAATTTCAGGAGTGAGCCGAGCCGACCCGCGGAGGGCGAAGGATCGAAAACCGGATCCTCCTCTTTCCTTAACCCACCGAAGTCACATACCTACAGCAAGATGCAGCGACCGAGAACATCACTCGCGGCGGTGGTGCTGGCAGCCGTCGGCGCGTTGGCCGCCGCCGCGGCAGACTCGACGTCCTCGTCCTCGGCGCCGCGCGCCTCCCAGACGGGCGGATGCTACTACGGCGACGGCACCCCGGCGACCGACTGGGCCTTTACGCCGTGCACGCACGCCAACACGACCTTCAACACGTGCTGCATGCCTTCGAACAACGATCTGTGCCTCGCCAACGGCCTGTGCATGTACCCGGGGAACTACATGTACCGCGGGCCGTGCGCCAACGCAGACGGCGACGGGTGCCGCAGCATCTGCCCGGAAAGTGAGTGAGATGTCTTGCCCGTGTTTGCTTGTTTCCGTGTCCCCTGATGATGGTGGTGGTGGCTTACGGGGACCGCGGCGGCTGACGACGTGAAGAAAACCCCAACTCCTGGATCGAGGTACAACAATGCAGCGACGGCAAATTCTGCTGCAGCTCCGGGCGCAATGCCGGCAGCCCCGGAGACTGCTGCAACGACGGCAGCGGCCGCTTTCTGCTGCCGGACCCGACCCCGAAGAAGAGCAGCTCGTCCTCGGCAGCCTCGAGGACCGCCGCGCCCTCCGGCAGAGGCACAACGCGGACCCCGTCGCCGACAGTCACAAACGCCCCCGGCAGCTCCCCCGGCAGCACCAACAGAAGTAACGACGACGATAGCAGCAGCACGCCCGTGGGCGCCATCGCCGGCGGCGTGGTCGGCGGCGTGGCGGGCCTGGGCGTCGTAGGCCTGGGCGCGTGGCTGCTGCTCCGGCGGAAGCGCAAGTCCCCGCCCGCGGCGACGGGCGCGGAGCTGCCGGCCTCGTCGGACGACGAGGCCAAGCACAGCACGAGCGTGGCCCAGGCGGCGCCGGCGGAGATGCCGGCACACTCGTCGCCGGTGGAGTCGGACTCGCGGCCGGTGGAGCGGTTCGAGATGCCGGCATGAGTGCTGGCCCGGTGCGGTTGGGCATGCATGGAACAGACTTTGGATCGGAGGATTAGACTGGGTTGTTAGCGCGAGCACAGGGCTTGCATCGAGCATCTATTTGGGCGGCAAGCTGGGGGCTCGTCGTCATCATCATCGTGAGCGGTCGATATCAGGGATAAGGAGGCAACCTGAGTGGCCATGCGAGGCCCGCGGTCGTCTGCCATATGTAGAGCACAGCGGCAGATAAAGGACTGCATGGCATTTCTCGGGATTGGAGTTGGAAATTAGCATCATCATTGTCGTCATCAGTCATCATTACCTCTTGCAGACAAGGCTACATCGTACACGCCCTCAAACTCACAGCCACCTCGCCTCGTCCGACCCCAACGGCTTGGGCATCACGTCCCAACCAACTTCCATGCCCTCCACCTCGGCGCTGTGCCTCACCGCCGTCATGCTCCCGAAGCCCGTCTCGCGCGTCTCCAGCATCTCGGCCGGCACGTCGCGCGGGGCATCGATGTCGGCGCACGCGAACCCCGTGTCGCCGGGGTACTGGCCCAGGCTGCGCAGGTATTTCATGACGCCCGCCAGCGACACGTCCACGCGCCACGAGCCGCCCTGCGTCGCGCGCCGGTACAGCGCCGCCGCGATGCCCGTCGCCAGGAGGTAGCCGGCCGCGTGGTCGAGCGCCTGGCACGGCAGGACGCGCGCCGTCTCGCCCCGACCCGCATGTGCCGCCTCGGACACGTTCATGCCCGAGCACGTCTGCACGAGGCCGTCGAAACCGCGCCGATGCGCCCACTCGCCGCGCGGGCCGAAAGCGGAGAGGTTCGCGCACACGAGGCCCGGGTTTGCGGCTGTGAGCTCCTCCGGGGACAGCCCGTGGGCGGCGAGGCTGCCGGGCCGGTACCCCTGGAGGAAGACGTCGCAGTCCGCCAGCAGCTCCAGCAGGCGCTTCTTGTCGTCGGGGTTGCGAATGTCGAGCTGGATGGTGCGCTTACCCCGGGCAAGGTCGCGGTCGAGTGCCGGAAGGGCGGGCAGGGTTGCCGACGTGAGCCAGAGGCTGTCGGTGCCGTGGGCTGCGAGCGCCTTTCCGGCGACGGGGCCGGCGATGACGCGGCTCATCTCGAGAACGCGGACGCCTGAGAGGCATTTCCTCGGGTTACCAGACGTGCGGAGGGGGATGGGACTGTCAGTCGCAGAGATCTGTGAGAGTGATATGGGCGCGTCGTCGAGCGCCGCAGCCTGCGGGAGCGCGTCCCACAGATCGTACGGGCGCAGCGCGTAGATGGCCACGCCGGCCTCTTCCGTGCCCGCCGTCTCCAGATCGACGCTCTTCCAGCGCTTGATCTTCGCGGCCACATCCTCGCGCATTGCGTCGGGCGGCAGGCCGAGCAGCCTCAGCGTGCCGGCAACGTGGTTTGGCATGGCATCGTGGACGCGCACGAAGCCGTCGGCCGTGGCGTGCAGGCCCCCGATTGTACCCCAGGTGGCGGGCGGGACGGCGCCCGAGGTGAAGGTGTAGAGACGCTCCGACTTGAACTCGACGACGGCGTGGTCGAGCGGCACGCGCACGCGGGGAACCGGCTGGCCGGGACGGGACGTGGTGGAGAGCAGTGAGGCGGCGAGGGCCGAGAGGGCGATGGAGCTCTGCGCGAGGAGGCCTATCTTGAAGGATGACGGCGTGGCGGGCTGGTCGTGGCCGGGGAGGTCGAGGGAGGAGAGGGCCTGGGCGGGGAGGTTGAGGCTCGTCCAGATGTCGGCGACGATGTCGCGCGCCGAAAAGGACTGGCGATTGGGTATGTTGCCACGGAATACCGGAGCATCCGTGGGGATGGAGTGGCCCTGAGGGACCATTGCTGCGCGTGGGATTTCCTGCTGAGGGTTTGAGGTGGTGGTGTAGGAGCTGCGAGAGGATGTGGTGGTGGTGTAAGTTGATACCGAGGACACGGCGTTCCGCGTGTGGGTTGCTGCGCAGCGTGTAAGCCCGCGCACTCGACTTGCCATGACCAACGGGGCGGGAATCGTTGCGACTGACGAGGGCGACACCTGGTTATCCGGCGCTACATTTAATTTATCTATTTTTCAAATCAGCCGCAAAGAAGAGAGCATGACGCTTCTCATCCTCGGCAATTCGCGGTCCACGGCCTTCGTAGATGGACGAGAGCCGACGTCGGCCGTCACATGAACCGGCGGGAGCGCCGGACGAAAGGCGCGGGCGGCATCGTGCGTGCCGATTCCGGGCGTCTACATCGGCGGGTCGAAATCCAAGTGAGACTGCGTTGAGAGATGAAGTGAGACACGAATTGCAGATTTTGATGGAATATTATTGTCAAGTACGGAGTACTACGCTGATGTTGTCTATGTGATGCTCGCTGGTCATTTCCTCGTGCAATGCAATCAACGCTGATGCCAACATGAAATCTCCTGTAGCCCTTTTCCCACGCCCAATGCAATGATGACGTGCGAATCTCCCCCGCGTTCTTCCTCTGTAAACCTCGGCTCGGTCCTGCGGCTGAATGACGTCGGCCTGGGCTCAATGAGCCTACAGAGCGGTTTGCGTCTGCCTAGGCGGTGCAGTTCAGACACCGTCGGTGCACCCACCGGCTCGTTCGGCGTACAAGCCCCGTGGTGTCTGACAGCCTTGCATATGTATGTCTCATGATACCCCTGAGAGCCGCCGTGTGACGATGCGTTGTGCTTTCACCCAACCTCGAAGTTGAGGTGTGTGTGTGCTTTAAAGTATTGTTCGACCCCTGGCCAACGTATCTCAAGTCTGGTTGGCTTCCCTCTCCAGCTTTTCCAGCTCGGCCTTTTCGTCGGCCGTCATGGCCGCCTCGGCCTGGCCCATCTTCACCGTCACCGTGAAGCACAGCGACACCACCGCCAGCGCGACGCCGGTCCAGAAGCCAATCTGGTACTGCGCTCGGGGCTCCAGCGCCCCCTCGCCGCCGCCGCGTGCCTGCACCGTGGCCGAGACGGCCATCTCGGCGATGCCGAGCCAGAAGGCGATGCCCAGGTACAGGATGCTGTTGATGAGTCCGCCCGCGGCCGCCTGGTGGCGCCGCGGCATGGCGGTCGTGATGAAGACATTGGTCACGTTGAAGGTGATGTCGACGCCGATGGTGCCGCCCAGCATGGCCGGGAAGATGAAGGCCCAGTACAAGGCGGTTGTCGACAGGCCGCTCGACTCCTGGTCCGGGATGAGGGCGAAGAGCAGGCTGGCCATCAGGAAGCCGAGGCACGAGATGATCATGAGGATGCGGTTTGAAACGATGTGAAGGATGAAGCCTCCGCCGATGGCGAGGCACATGCCGCCCACGGCCATAGGCGTGAAATAAGCGGCCGCGAGGATGGGTGGCGTGTGCAAGACAGTCTCGATGCTGCAATCATAGGTTAGTATAAGGTACGTATGGTCCAAGGCATTAGGAAGATATCCACGTACTAAAAGGTGGCGTAGAAGAGAAACAGCCCAAACACGCCGTACGAGCAAAATAGAGCGCACAACAGTCGCTTCATGTACTTTTGTTGGAACAGCTCCGGCGGCAGCAGCGGCTGCGCCGACACCCAGCCCTGGACGTACACGGCGGCCGCTAGGAACAGCACGCCGAGGATGAGCGTGACGTAGATGTACGGCGTACGCCAGCCGTCGGGCGCGTGGCCGCCGTCGGTGAAGGCGAAGACGACGAGCACGAGCCCCGGCACAATCGTCACGACCCCCCACCAGTCCATGCGCGCGGCCGGGTCCACGTCGTCGAGGTGCCGCGGGACGGTGAGGACCGCCGACGCGCCGACGACGAGCACCAGGATGGCGCCGATCCAGAAGTACCACCGCCAGTCGAGGTAGTCGGCCGAGATGGCGCCGACGAAGATGCCGAAGTAGAAGCCCACGCATGCGAAGGCGCCGTAGATGGCGAAGACGAGGTTCTTGCGCGGGCCGGGCCGGTACGCGCCGCTCAGCAGCGCCAGGCCGGCGGGGAGGAAGGCCGAGGCGCCGACGCCCTGCATGGCGCGGCAGACGATGAGCATGATGGGGCTGTTGCTGAAGCCCGCAACGAGGGACCAGACGAGCAGCCAGGCGTGCCCGCCGAGGAAGACGGCGCGGCCGCCGTAGAGATCGCACAGCCGCGCAAAGGGCTGCAGCAGCGCGGCCGTGGTGAGGTTGGTGACGCCGGCGGGCCAGGTGCGGCTCGAGGGCGCGATGTCGAGGAGGTCGGCGATGGGCGGCAGCACGATGTTGAAGCCGCCGATGAAGTACTCGCTCATCATCATGGACATGACGATGGCGAAGAGGAAGCCCACCTCGGTGAACCAGTGGGAGAAGACGGCGGGGCGCTGCCGGCCCAGGCGCTCGAGTTCGGCGCGGCCGAGCGTCTGCGGGCCGGGCCTGTCGCTGATGTCGCGCTGCTGCTCATCGTCTGACGACGAGAAGAAGCCGTGCGCTGTCTGCTCTTCCTTGGTGGACGGGCACGGGGGCGTGGCCATGGCGGTGGCCGTGTCCTGCGACGACGGCCTCGAGTCGGCCAGCGTCGGCGCCGTCGACGTGGGAACCGTCATGGCGGCTGTGGACGAGTGAACCATACACGGGTGCACCAACTTGAGACTTTGTTGAGTTCAAGCCGTCAGGTGCTGGCGAGTTGTCTATCACAAGTCGTCGTCGTTGTTCATCTATAGACCAGGGCACGTCTACCAAACTGCCGGTCGCCGCCCCTTATATAAAGCCAAGCCGGCGGGGCCCCGAAAACTCTAAACCACCACACGCAGGGACCCAGGCACGAGACCTTGGCATCGTAGATATGACGCCCCGGCCCGGGTCTGTTTTCTAAGCAGGCCTGCATCTTGGCTTCCGCATCGGGAGAGGGGACCCAGGAGCTTAGCAAGCGGCGGATGCGACGCGTGCTGCCCATTGCCCCAAAGGGGGAACCGTCCAACGCTCGAGGGCGTCACTCGGAACCGCGAGGGCGTCATGGGCCTCCTTTCCGGTTTTCAGCGGGCCCTGCCACATGGTTGTTGGTTGGTAGTGGGTGGTGGGCACGCCAACTGCTAGCTATTTGTCTGCGCGGCAAGCCGCTGCGACTTTGCCTCGTCCGAGAGGGGGCAAAAATTGCGGCCGATTTTATATGGGGCGCCGGGTCGGCCGCGGCGGCGGAGGGGGATTGCGCCTTGGCTGCCTGTTGCGGTTTAGCGTGGCCGGGAGTCCGGGGGTCTCGATTCTAGCTGGACGGCGGTAAACCGTCAACGGCGGTCTGTGCATATTGTTGACTCAGAGGATGGTTTGTCGTTGCTGAAGAATGGGCGCGGTATTTTTCTCTTTCGCGGGATGTACGCTGATGCCCGATTTGATGCAGCCGCGCATGGCAAGACTTGCGGCATTGCACCCGACGCCATCGACTCCAAAGTGGGAGATTACTTGGACCTCATTCCATGTTGAGAGAAAGGCCAGGGCATCGTTCTTGGCTGGCCACGTCCAGATAGTTAATGGATTGGATGTTCTAGATAAGGTGACCGAGGGAAGTACGCATCCGAAAGCACGTGAATTTCCCGTTTACAAAGGCCCTTAAAAGCATGCCTTTGCAGGCAGGCTTGCACTCGCCCATTGTTGTTTATGCCTGTCTCCTTCGTCAGAATTCCCATTGACAAGGTGAGCATGAGCAGTGGCCGGCAATATTAGAGGGAAAAGGAGGGCTTTGACTGGGCTTTGAACTTGAAGATAGTTGCGGTCTTAAACACAGAAACCTCTACTCACTATCATGTAGTCCATATCTTCCAATATAGGTTGTCAATCCTTTTGGGTGAGGAGCAGTCTAAAGGCATGCGGAGGAAATGTACTGGGCACTAGATAGACATGATAGACTTCTAGGAGCGGGGCATGTCGAACACTACATCAACATTAAGCGAGGTACCTATCAAAGATACCTATTGGAAAACTCGTCCTTCTATAAAGTTTCCCCATAACGAGCAGCCCATACCGTTCTTACAGAACATGACTTCGAAGAATGTCAGTCTGCCAGACTCATGACCTAACGCAATTTTGTTGCCATTCACAGCGACCACTCTGGGTCGGTAGTCTTTGGGAAGCCAGAGACATTTCTTTCCATCTAGAGTCATCCACTCATTATCAGCATGTAAAAGGTGATATGAAGGGTGCTTGTTCGGATATTGATCGGGTAAGGTAGATGACGCGGAGTCCGTCTTTATGTACGTCCCTGTAGCGCCATCCCAGAGCCGGAGGGTCCTATCGGATGAAGTCGACGCCAGCGTCTTGCCGTCGGGTGAGAACGCAATGGCGATTACCACGAATTCATGTTCGAGCGTCTGGCGGTGCGCCCCCGTAGCCGTATCCCAGAGCCGGATAGTCCGATCGGATGAAGCCGATGCTAGCGTTTTACCATCGGGAGAGAATGCAAATGTTAGTACGATCTTGCTATGCCCCTCGAGGGTCTGGTGGTGCGTGTATATCCCCGCAGCCCTATCCCAGAGCTGGACGGTTTTATCTAAATTCAACGCCAGTGTCGTGCCATTAGGTGAGAAGGCAATGACGCATATCGGGCTGTCAAATGTCTTAAACGTTAGCGTCTGGCAGTGCGTGTATTTCCTCATGGCCCTATTCCAGAGCCGGACGGTTCCACCCAGTGAAGCCGATGCTAGCGTCTTTCCATCGGGTGAGAACGCGATGGTCGTTAACTCTCTTGTATGTCCCTCGAGCGTCTGGCGGTGCGCCCCCGTAGCCCCATTCCAGAGCCGGACGGTTCTATCCCATGAAGCCGACGCTAACGTCTTGCCGCCGTCAGGTGAGAACGCGATAGCCACTACCGTGCCGCTATGTCCCTTAAGAATTTGGCGATGCACCCCCGTAGCCCCATCCCAAAGTCGGATGGTCTTATCATATGAAGCCGATGCTAGCATCTTACCATTAGGTGAGAACGCGATAGCTGTTACTATATCGCTGTGTCCTCTGACCTTCTGGTGGTATACCTCTGTAGCCCAATCCCAGAGCCGGATGGTCTCATCTGATGAAGCTGATGCTAGCGTCTTACTATCGGGCGAAAATATAACGTTCATTACCTCGTCGAAATGTCCCTCTAGTGTCTGGCAGTGTGCTCCTGTGGCCCTGTCCCAAAGCCGGATAGTCCTATCGCGTGAAGCCGATGCTAGCATCTTATTATCGGACGAGAACGTAACGGCAGTTACTTCGCTTGTATGTCCCTCAAGTGTCTGGCGGTGCGCCCCCGTAGCTCTGTCCCAGAGCCGGATAGTCTGATCATATGAAGCCGATGCTAGCGTTTTACCGTCAGGCGAGAATGTAACAGTCGTTACGGCGAGGGGAGGCCCCGCGAGGGAATGCCCCTCGAGTGTCTGGCGGTGCACCCCCGTATCTCCATCCCAGAGCCGGATGGTCGAATCCATTGAAGCCGATGCTAGAACTTTGCCGTCGGGCGAAAACGCAACGGCCATTACTACGTCGCTATGTCCCTCAAGCGTCTTGCGGTACGCCCTCGTAACCCCATCCCAGAGCTGTATAGTCGTATCGACTGAAGCCGATGCTAGCATCTTGCCATCTGGCCTGAACGTGACGGCCAGTATTGCGAGTTTATGCCCTTTGAGTGTCTGGCGTTGTGCTCCCGTATCTGCATCCCAGAGCCGGATGGTCGTGTCGACTGAAGCCGATGCTAGGGTCTTGCCGTCGGGCGAGAACGTAACGGACTTCAGGCCGCCCCGAGTATGTCCCTTGAGAGTCTGGAGGTGCATCCCCGTTGCCCTGTCCCAGAGCCGTACGGTATCATCGGTCGAACTCGACGCTAATGTCTTGCCGTCGGGTGAGAACGCAACAGCCGTCACATCCCATGCATGTCCCTCGAGCGTCTGGCGGCGCGCATCCCAATGATCCCCAGTACCTGCAACCATTCGGATAAATGGCAGTTTCTTCTGCCAATTAGCATTTCTTACCTCGCTTGTCGTGGGACTAAATACGAGTGCGGAGCCATATGCCTGTAATGGAGCCCGTTGTATGATTGATCCGTGACTGTGGACAAATTTCTCGGCATCTTCACAGAATTCAATAAGCCGGCGATCGGTACCCAATTTCTAGAGGCAATTAGCATTTATAAGAAGTTACAACATCTATGAATATACCTGAACGACGTGTAGAAGCTTCTGTAGGGACAGTGCCCCCTCGGAGAGTTTCCCTAGGAGGGATAGGCTCTCGATCCAGTAGAGGAAGCGTTCTTGGAGAAACAAGAGCACTGCTCCGTCGTTCACTAGTGCTCTCTTACACTCGGGCCTTTCATCGTGCCGGAAACAGAGATGGTCGGCCCAGAAGACGCAGGAGTACCGGATTGGCGCCAACTGATCTGGCTGGGGAGGACTCATGCTAGTCGGTTTGAAGCCGTAGTCGAGGCTGTACATGTTTTGTTTTAACGTGGAGGACATCGCTTTAATTGAGCGCCTGACGATGTCCGCATGGCCCTGGGGAACCCCAGCTGCCTGAAGCCTACTGGCGTAGTTCTTTTCTAGATAGTCTTTTGCTGACTGGTGCAGGAACCGGACCGTATCCTCACGAAGGATCAAGAAGGAGCTGCAGAGGTTGACGAGTTCGCGAACATCGTTGGTTTTCCCGCTAGGGAGCTCCGCCAGCGGGATAAGCTCTTCAATCGTAAGAGGGCGGTAGGCAATAGCGACGATGCAAAGAATCTGCTTACAGAGCAGATTTATGTCATCAACGTGCCGTTCGATAAGATCCATCATTCTGCCGTAAAGGGCCGGTAGTCCAGGCGGAAACTTGTCGATCTCAGACGCAACCTTTAGGCGTGGGACTGTTTTTAAATGCTCGCATATCAAAGCAGCCCAGAGAAATGTCGACTCTGCCTTCTTCTCTAGCTTCGTCTGGACTTCCTCCCGAAGTTCTTCGTCATATTGACCGTCTTCTGCGAGGCCTTCTACTTTCTGCTCGATAAATAGAGTAACCGCACGAGATATATGCCCATCGTTTAATTCTAAATCGAGCTTTTGTCGGTAGTAGGTTGGGTGTAAGGTTCGATCAAGCGTTAACGAAAAGCGGCTAGATACGAGCCACTTAGCTTTAGACCGAGGCCTACCCGCAACTTGGGTCATCCACTGGACAAGCCGGCCCGAATCTTTGTCACATTCGTCCAGTGCATCAACCAAAATATAGACTGTATCGAATGGAGCCTCGCTTATTATATTGTCAAGCATCGTCTTTAGAGTTAGAAAGAGGTTCGGATTCTGACTTTCGAACATAGCCTTTCTCTTTTCTTGAGATTTCGAGCGGTATTCCTCGGGTATATGCTCGCTTAATGCAGGGTAGTTGCTTAGAAGCATCCAAATCAGACCTCGTAAGACGGAAATGCCGTTGTTAAGGCGTGGGTCCGCGTTCTGACAGAGGAAGAAGGCGAGTGCACAGTTCCGACTTTCTAGTCGATCTTTCAGGTAGCGAGTGAGACCTATCATTAGCATTGTCTTGCCCTTACCTGGATCCCCTTTGACCCATAAAAGTCTTGTGTCTTCACATTCCTGCCAAGCTTTGAGCTCCTTATTCTCGAGGATCCAGTCAAAGCATTTCGATAATAAGCCGCCCTTATCTTCCTCTATTCGGGACATATCAGTGTTGGGGTCACTTTCGCAGACGTCTTGGAGGAAGTCTCTCCGTAGGCGATCTACTAATTGATTAGATGAATGCACAGCTTATCTCATGACTCGAGAGGGATGGTCACGTACGCATGGGGTCATCCGAAGGTATGTCCTTGTCAATGTCTATCAATACCCCACGAATTAATCAAATTATGTTATACGTTCATTGAATATCACCTACCAAAAGTCTGCTGAGGAGTGACGTACGAGAGCAGTTCCTTGGCAGACGCGGCGGCGGCAGCGGCAGCATAATTCTGCCAGCTGTCACTCTTGTGAGAGTCTGCATAATCGGAAATGCCGCGAATAACAATGCAGGGGAACTCGGTCGCGATCCCGGCCGCCTCCATCTCGAAACAGAGTATGTCGCCTACGTTTTCAGTAGTCGCGTCTCTCTTTGCTGCGGTTCTTATGACTCGGTCTCCGGAAGCGATCAGTCCGTAGTGTACCTCAGGGCCCGTAAATTTTCGTGACGACCTACTGATGGCCCTCGTCTTGTCGCAGTTCTCACACCCAGAGCGGCTGGCGATGTGGAGGTAGTTTGCGTCAAAGAGGACGTCGTATCCAGTAGGCGGCTGTTGGTAGACGGAGAGTCGCGGATACTTGTCTAACATTTGGAGCAAGAATTTTTCTATTTTGTTCTCCGCTCTGAAGTGGTCGGACCGCATTAGCTCGATAGCGCTCCGCAGTATTGTTGGCGGAGGCCATAGAAATGCCTTTAGCTGGAAGTTGCCGTCGACATCCTTTCCCAGGTCGTATTGGACTACGCCGCTATACTGGCCGTCGGGCATGCTGACCACCACATCGCCGAGGCGGATGTCGTGCTTGTCGCTAGGCACGCCTCCTCCGATGCCGACGAGAAATCGCCACTCGATAGAAGGGAAAGTGCGCGCCATGTTCGTGGCGACGGTCGCGGCGGCGCCCTTTCCCTGGTTGCCAGGAAGGCACGCAAGAACGACATTGTGGCCGCTGAGCTCGCCGAGAACGTAAATGTTCGTGTCGCCCTGCCTGGTGGGCAGGCGGTCGTGCTCATGATCTAGCATGTATTGGACGGCGGTCATCTCGAAGCCGATGGCGCAAATGATCGCGACGGTGTAATGTTCGTACCGCCTGCGAGTGTTGGGCTGGGTCGGCATTGTGGTGTCCGTAAACGGCCTATTGGAAGAGTGGCTGAAGACCGTGCCCAAGTTTCATAGAGGTATTACTGGCGTGAGCTGGACTGGCCGGGTTCGAAGGCGCTAAGGTCGTTGCGACATACTCGTATGGGAAGCGAGAGGTCTTGAGAAGGCGGTGCGGGGAGGCGGGTAGGAGACTGGCGCCTTGTGAATTGCTCGGGACCTCCCTTTGAAAGAGAGCTGACTGCCATTCTGCAGGGCTGTCGTCCAGCCGCCTCGAACCGGCATGAGCCAATTGCTCCAAGCGTCCTTTCGCGAAACTGATATCACCACCAAATCATCCTAGGTACGAAATGCACATGCGGGGTGATAGCACACTCCCCCCTCCCCGCCCTCTCTCGGCGAGACGTTGGTTGGGACATTCGATGTCTCATCCTCTCAACTAGCCTTCCGATGCAAGTGCTGGTGGTCATGCCGCTGCGCCCACTGTGCGGGAAACAAAGAAGCAACGGAGTCGAGAAAGGCCCCATTGCAGCCGATTCTTCGCCGACCGCATTTGTACTAACAGCTTCGTTCGCTGTTTTGTATCTTCGTAGCCCACCCGACTCTTTTAAGCAAGAAAGCGGCATCAAGAAACCCGACCCCGTCGTTTCCCGTGCTGCGTTCGGGTGACTCCTTTCTGCGATATTGGGGCGCCGCGGGCCTTTGCGTCTGGCCTCCCAGCTTGCAAACGTTACAATCGCCAACTCGCAACGACAGTGGCCTCGACTCAAGCCACATTGGGGTGTCACCTTATAGATGTGTTCTGGGGCCACATGTCTGCCCCGTCTCACGCCAAGTTGCCGGCGAATGCATGACACCCTAGCTACATGCACTGCCTGATGGTGTCCGCCCGTCGGCGTTGGTCGAAGTCCCTTCAGCGACGTTCAAATCGGCCGGCCACGAGCACTTCACCCGCGCCACCTCTTGGAACCATTCGACCCTGTGTATAACACTGCTCTCTTTAGCCGTCTCCTCCTTACTATCAGAAAGTGTGGATATCCACGGGTATCACAACGCTCTAAGAGCAGTGTTGCTGTACAAAAGCTGCAGTCAACAAGATCTAGCAATACTGTAATAACGTGGCAGGGCACGCTTAGCTGTAGCGTGACGGTTTTAGTTATCAGGGGGGAAACAGGAGGATTTATATTAGCAGAGAAGTCAGGGCGTCGTATCACAGTTGGTTGTAGTTCAATTGATCGTGTTAACGCGGCACGGCCCGATCGACTCGACCGTTTGAGCTCCGTGAAGGATGATATTACATGACACTAGGTATTTGTCACTGGTTAGGTGCCGCACGGTTCCAAAGCTTGAGGCTCTCAAGCTTTAGTCTTGTCATAATCAACTAGTGGCACGTTTTTGCTCATATCTGACTGCAGATTTGTTCTCCGTTCAAGACCTATTCATTACAATTATAGCGATAATGCGACGGTACCAACCATTATAAGAGATGAATCGGGTTGTCGAGCGGAGAACCATGCCGCACCCGTAGCTCTATGGCTTCCTTTTGTTTCTCTATATACGTATTCCTTTTATTATTGCAGGCTTTTGTCATGTCTGTGCCATTTTTCGGTTGAATATGTAATATATCCACGTAACTTATTACAGCTGCCTAGTGCAATGCAGTTCCTCCTGCGCTGCTCCCGTCGTTGGGTACATGTATGTATGTCTTCGACCATCAGAACACCCATTGACAAAATGAGCAGTCGTTGTAGCTACTTGGCTGAGAGGGGAAGAGGAAGCCTAAGGCCGACCTTTACGATTGAATCTAGTTGTGGTTCTAGCGACAGTAGCCTTCCCTTTACTGTTCCGTAGTTGACACCTTCCAATACGTAGAACCTCTCCGCATGTATGAGGTGCAGCCTAAGCGGAAGCGGTGGCTTGGTACTTGGCATTTAGATGTATACGACACACTATGTGCAGCGGGAATCACGTCGAGCACTTGGCAAAAAACACGCGAAGCACCTGAGATATATGCTTAATCGAACAGAGGACACTATTTCCCGTGGCTATCTATTGTGGCACCAGACTTCGACAAAGAATAAGTTTTCAGCAAATCGTGAAGAGAGTGATGTACGCCATCGACAATTGAGAGCGCCGTCTGACCCCACAAACCTTTCGCCTCAATATTGGCACCATTGTCGAGCAGCAGCTTAACAACAGCCTCTTTCCCTCTCGTGGCGGCCTCGAGGAGCGGAGTCAATCTACTTGAGTTCTTCGTCTCAATGTCGGCGCCTTCCTCGATTAGCAGCCTGGCAATAGCCTCGTGCCCGTGCTCGGCCGCCCACGAGAGTGGCGTCCGCTTTACATGGTCTTTGGCATTCACTTCGGCGCCTTTGTCGATGAGTAACCTGGCAACTGCCTCGCGCCCGTGCTCAGCGGCCCACGAGAGTGGTGTCCGGTTTGAGTTGTCTTCGGCCTTTACCTCGGCGCCTTTGTCGATGAGCAAGCTGGTGATCTCCTCGTGTCCGTGTTCAGCCGCCCACGAGAGCGGCGTCCGACCATACATATCTTTCGCCTCAATATTGGCGCCTCTGTCAATGAGCATCCTAGTAATTTCCTCGTGCCCAAATTCAGTTGCCCGCGAGAGCGGCGTCCGACCATACATATCCTTCGCCTCAATATAGGCGCCTTTGTCAATCAGTAACCTAACCATTGTCTCGCGCCCGCTTTTAGCGGCCAACGAGAGCGGCGTCCAGCCGTGTATCGTCTTCTCAAAAGCGGCGCCTAATGACGACGTCCAGCCATACATCGTCTCTGCCTCAATATCGGCGCCTTTGTCGATGAGCAACCTAGCAATTGCCTCGTCCCCGCTTTCGGCCGCCCAGGAAAGCGGCGTCCAGCTTTCCCTGGATTTCGCCTGAAAGTCGGCGCCATTCTGGAGCAGTAGGTTGACCATAGGTAAATGTCCACTCTCAACTGCATAGCGTAAGAGTGTTCCGCCGCTTGGATCTCTTTCGCTGGCTTGAATTTTTTTTTCGTCAAGGAGTACTTGGATGACTCCTTGGTCGCCTGTCTCGACACAGACACGGAGTAAGATCCATTTTATCGCCTCGTGACCTCCGTTGATAGCTAAATGTACCGCAGTCTTCTTATCTTTCTTGGTTGTTTTAATTTGCGCGCCATTTTCCAGTAGCACTCTCGCCATATCCTCGTGGCCTCTTAGAGCTGACCAGTGCAATGCGGTTCGTCCGTGCTTGTCTTCGGTGTTGATCATTTTAAGGACCGCATCTTTTTGCTGAAGCTTCAGCAACTCCCGAACGACGGCAAGGCGATCCCTTATTACGGCCTCAACAAGTGGAGTATGCCCGTCGTTATCTTGGAGAATCCTCGTTTCTTTCTGATCGAGGATAAGTTTCGCGCACTCCGCCTGTCCGCCTGCCGCCGCCCAGTGGAGAGCTGATTTGCCGAGTTCGTCTTGGCCGTTAACAAAGTCTTGGGCTGTATTTCCTCTTGCCGTTGTGGAAACATAGGTATGGGATTTCGGCGCTGAATTTTGTCGTAAAAGTCTACATACCTTTTCGTAATCACCGGTATACGCGGCCCCATGCAGCTCAGCAGTAGGTGAAATCTTCGCCATGTCTGGAAGTTCGACGAACTGAAAAGACTTGAAATGAGCAAAGAGGGGCGTAGCGATGTACTATGTATAGACGATGGGGGCCAAGGCAAGGCCACGGCTCAGGGTGGCTTTGGATAAGCGTCCGAAAGGACAGACGGCTACTCCGTACGCGGCAGCAGCCGAACTACCCGTTGTTTGCTTCAGCCAGTAACATCACGCCACAACCCCTCTCACCTTTCGAGCCGGCCAACATGTTTTGCACTGAAAGGCAGCATTAAATACCTAATCCCTCCGCTTCTCGTGGGCCTATTATGCGGAGCAGAGTTTTGGCGCGTCTCCGCTGAACCCTCCGATGTTTACCACCCGCCAATTTCTTTTTATGTGGTACCTTTCGGCGGCAGTCTCTGCCCAAGGGAACAGCGATGACCGCCCTGTCGGCTGGCAGGCTGGACCAAACGGCCGAGGCACATGGAATATTGTAAGCGATTGCCTATTGACCATCTTTGCCTGCACATGGACTGTACAGCACCTCAATGTTCCGAGCCCTCAGGATGGCTTTTGGGTACGGCAGGGGCGCAGCGCTAAGTGGATGATCATCACGATTCTATTCCCTGAGCTGATGGTGCTCCACGCCAGCCTTGAATTCATCATGGCTGTTCAAGCTCTTCAATTGATGGAAGAAATGGAGAAACCTGTGACGACGCCCTGGTGGCTTCGATTCGTACGATACCTTTCATCGCTGCGGCGATATGTATCATGCTCATCGTCGCGCTCCCGCAATCAGAAGAAACCCGCAACCGATGCGGAAATGTTACCTGTCACAAATGGTCAACAATATCTCGCACAAGATCAGCGATCTACCGCAGATATACATCGGTCTGTCAGTCATGATCGGCAAACTGCTGCGGGCGGTCATCAACTCGCCACGAACAATGCTCCATGGACATTAACCCACTGCTTCTTCGCAAATATGGGCGGTTTCTACTACGAAGAAAAGCAAGAACGGTTCCCTGTGACCGCTCTTCAATTTGCCAAACACGAAGGATGCGAGTGCCCAAGCATAACAAAGGAAGACATTCAGGACAAAAGCAAATCAGACTGGTTTTCGAAAGTCGTAGCGTCCTTGCAGATCCTGCAGCTCACACTCTCGGTCATTGTGCGCAAAGCCCAAGGGCTTGCCTTCTCACAACTCGAAACGATCACACTAGGCTACGCGGTTTGCGGCGTGCTGATTTA
This sequence comes from Tolypocladium tropicale, assembly GCA_024340005.1. Taxonomy (NCBI): domain Eukaryota; kingdom Fungi; phylum Ascomycota; class Sordariomycetes; order Hypocreales; family Ophiocordycipitaceae; genus Tolypocladium; species Tolypocladium tropicale. The sequence goes on along the minus strand of JALHBU010000053.1, from coordinate 92,325 downwards.
CCTTGCATACCTGTACAAGCCTCAGAGAGTGGCAACCGGCATTCGCTTAAGCGGAAGCACCAATTGGCACTTTGAGAAGTCTTATGACAGCCTCGGGGCTATCTTGATGAACGAGCGGGACCTCAGCAATGCAAATGCAAAGAAAGATGGCGGAGCCTCAATACCTCCAGATAGGATCCCCAACGACAACATTCCGATCTCCGAAAATCGTGTCGCCCATCCGGCCGTATTTCTCTTGGCTTTTGTATCGGGCCTCTTCGGTGCCCTGCACGCCATAGCTTGGTACTTCGAATTCCCTTCACCGGAGGAGAAAATCCTATGGCAGGTGGCTACCGCCATCGCCGCCGGCGTTCCAGTTGTTGGATTGGCTGCGATACCCCTTGCACAATGGACCACCTCGGCTGGAGATTCCCGGCTCTTCATGAGGAACTGCCTTCGTCTGCTGAGAGAATATTCATGGAATTTCCCTAAAGAGAAGCAAAAAATAGATGACGCATACGATAGTCTGGAGAAAATTTTCATGGATACCGACACCACCGCCGACGAAGCGCACAAGCTATACCTCGATATTCTCTGCCCTAGCAAGGACTTCAAGCTTCCAGAAGGCATGCTGGACTTTCTCATGAAAAACACGTTGGAATTGGAGGAGGAGGAAAAATTCCGTCGAGATTTCGACCGGCTAGTCAAGCTGATGGGTGGAAAACTCAACTCGAAGAAACTAAATGACGAAGCCAGAACGAACGTCTTTCCACGGAAAAACATGCTCCCTAACGCAGTTAACCAGGGCATTCTTTATGGAACAACCATATTGTATTGCCTATCACGCATATCGCTACTGGCCATCGCATTTTCAAGCCTTCGGAAGATGCCAGAATCAGTTTATACCTCCACCCCTTGGACGGCTTACATTCCAACTATTGGGTCAAACGGCTAAGGTTGATTGAAACACTTGCTCTGCTTCCGGATTTTGGCCTTCCACGCGATGTAGCCGCGGACTACGAGAGTCTTGATATGCGGTCATAAGGATGCTGTATACTAGCTTCTCCGGAATTGCGAGATGCAAACATGTAGATCTAATGCCTATCGTTATACTGCGCCCTGACTATTCTTTTATATAAACGCCTCAGTCGTCCGTTGTGAGCCTAAACCGTTGTAATGAGGTCGTTGTACTTATACGGCGCCTGGCAATGGAGGCGCATGGCTAAAGTGGAGGGCCCCATCAGGGCAGGGCGGGATGCCCCCGTTCCCGGGTTGGTGCGGTGTATGCAACAGCATCATCTAAACAACTGATGGTAGAAAACACTGTTGAGCCTATGGATACGGCAGAGAGGAGTCGCCGATTCTGTCGAACTTGGTATTGAAGGCAGATCATCTTCTGTACGGTATACTTGACGTGGGGCGACGACTACTGAGTGGCTAGAGTACATGTACGGGTGAGTCACAACAGCTGCTCCGCACACTTGCGTACAGCTACGGGTCCAGCTAGATCTCTCGTGCTCTTCGTCTGAGGAGTCATTCGCCGAGACGATCTTTTGTGTCTTTCCAATCGTTTTTGACCCATTGCGGAGAGGTCTGAACGAAGGCACCTGTACGACGCAACTTGTCCGTGATCGCGAAATCTCCGGCCTGATTATTTCGCATCGTCACCAGTGCTGTCGTCGGAGAAATCTATCCAGTCCATCAAACACGCCGAGCGAGCTTCTTTGTATTAATTTTTACCATGACCTTCATCATACGAGAAGAGACACTGGGCGACGAAGGAAGCATACGAGAGCTCACAGACGTCGCCTTCAAGGATGCTCCGTGCAGCAGCGGTACGGAAGGGGCAATCGTTGACGAGCTTCGTAATGACGCCGCGCTCCACCTTTCCCTGGTGGCAATGTCCAACGATCTCACCAGAGGCCATGTCGCCTTCTCGCGTATTACAATAGACGGCCGCGACATTAACTGGTACGGCCTCGGACCCATATCGGTGCATCCTTCATTCCAAGCCCAAGGGATTGGCAAGTCGCTCGTTGAAGAAGGCCTGCGACGGTTGCGCAACCAAGGAGCGGCTGGCTGTGTTGTTTTGGGAGATCCGGCCTATTACAAGCGCTTCGGCTTCCGCGCTGACAAGGCTTTGCATCTCGAAGGGGTTCCTGGCGATCATTTCATGGCTCTGCCATTTCAAGGCTCGGATATCCCCCAGGGCACCGTCGCTTATCATGCGGCATTCACGATATGAGTACATGAAAGAAAGGACTGGTAATGGAGGCATGCCACGATCTGGGATTCAGTGTGAAATCACAACTCCATCTTTCGCAAAAGAGGTGAGCCACTCTGTCCATTTAGGAATATTTCGAAAGTCTACCTCACCTTTACCTCGAAGCTTACATAGGACTGCTAGATACATGTAGCAATATACACATGAAGCAAATATGTCATTCGGCAGTATCTGATTAACAAAGTAGAGATGCAAAGAAGATTCTCATACCACACAACCTATGTTGCCATTCTCGATAGCAGCCCAGCATCCAACAACAATCTCAGCATGAATAAGCACCGCCTCCCGCGTCAAGATCAGGCCTTCAAAAGTAGCTATTTTACCTAGCCGCCAGTTCGCTCCGCTCATTCGCCGCGTTTAGCTCGGTTGGATACTGGCTTGCCGGCTTGTATGCTAGACCACTGACCGGTGGCGCGAAAGCTGCTGGAGCCACCATGGACGCTGCAGCGGTCCGATCAATCATGTTCTTCTTCCGCATCTGCCAGCCCAAGAACGCCAAAGCAATGATGAGGGCTAGCCCAAGGGGGATGCCCACGCCCGCACCCACCGCCAGCGACTTGTCGACCCCGCCTGAACTGGCTACTGGTGTTGATGTTGACGTTGATGTTGATGTAGATGTTGTCGACGACTGGGACGTCCCGGTACTGGCAGATGCATCGGCAGTGTTTGTGGAATCGGAGTTGGCTGTTGTCGCCGGTACCTTGACCGGTCGCGACAAGGTTGTGAACCTAGGGAAGGTCGAGATGATGTCTTTCGTCGAGTTGCAGCATGTGTAGTCGAATCCGCAGCACAGCGGATTCACACCGCCCGGAGCGTAACTGCTGCACCCTATCAGGTACTGATATCCACTACCATCGGTTGTTTTCCCTGTTCACCAGTCGTTAGCGCACCTTCAGATTGCCGAACTCAAAGCTTTGGCTCAGGATGTACCTACCGTTGTCTCCGGAACAGAGCCGCTTACAAGGAGAGTCCCAGTTCTTCGAGGTGCATCCCTGTTGGCTGAGCCCATTGTTGCCTGCCGCATTTAGACAGAGACCATTGGAGAGGCAAAAGTCGTTAGGGCTGCAGCAAGTGGTCACGTTAGCAACCGTGTCGCACGGATAGATATCGCCGTCCGCTTCGCCGGCGAGGTTGTAGCATGTCGCGGCACCCAGAGCCCATCTTGCCCAGATCAATGTGAGCATCAACGCCATACGGAGCCGTGAACGGCTAGCTACCTCGGCCATGTTGCCGCTAGCGAGACGTATATGGATTCTGGATGATGATGGGATGTCTGGTGGATTTTTTTAAGGGGAGAAAATTCGAAGTACGCCGCTGCCATGTGAGATGTTACGACTTCAGACCCATGTATTCAGCTGTGTTGGAGGTGCAATTATATTAACGAGTGAGGAGATGTTATGGGTGACACTGCAGAAACATGAGTGGATGACTGCAGTTCAACTGGATCCCAGCCGAGCCTCAGGGGAAAGGGTCTATTTTTGCGGAATTTGTGCGAATCGAATGCGAGCGACGAAGAGGGGGGAAATGTTGCCTTGGGGGCCCCTGTACCGATCGGCAAGGGCGCCTGTTGCCTTGGGGGCCGCTCATGCCGCTGTACAAACACACACGGCTGTATGGACAATCGACGTGAGTAGGAGGTGGATCAGGATTCATCGATGATCTGCCCCGTACTTCATTCCCTAAACTTGCATCAAATTGGCGTTAAAGTGGTAGTCCGATCGCTGATATATAGGTGCATGCCCTCCATCACACCGCCATCCTATCTACAGGAGCCCAGGCTGGGAAAGTCATACGCAACTGACATTGTCCTGGCTCAGCTATCCATTTTCGGTAGTGGCCTATTAATTACCAAATGGCGAAGCCTCCAGTGCCGGCAACACGGTTTTCGTAAACTGCGAAGAATAAGATATTCGCGCCCATTCAGCAAGTGGTTGGCAAACAGGAGAGGCAACCAACTAAGCTGCCCAATACTCAAGAAACTGTGGCAATGATTGGCACAATCCAGTGCACGAAGATGAAAGTCGTCCACGCAAACCAAGATAATGTGATGTTGACTAGTGCGCCTGAGCAAACACCAATCGTAGTATTCCACATACCATTCGTAAATCTCGATACATCTAGGTGCCACATATAGGGTTCTCCATCAAATTGCGGTCTTCTCTAACGTCGTGCCAGCGGGGGGCACATACAAACATGAATCGCACGCTACATCCGTCATCAAGAGAAGTGCAGGCCAAGCGCAAAACAAGACAAGAAAAGAAAAGAAAAGAAGACCCAAGTTCCACCCAAAAACGCCCATCTATCATGCTCGGTACTCTTTATCTCTTCCATCTACCACTTGATAACCTTTTGCGGGAAAAACTCATCGATGAGCTCCGTGTAGTAGGGCTTGAGCTCCTCCACCGACGGCACATCGTCGCTCTTGCTGTACAGGTCGTAGGGGTTGAAGGCCTGCACGGCCTTGAGCATGTCGTGGTCCTTCTTGCACATGAGCTCGCGGTAGGCGCCCTCGCGGTGCCACGGATAGAAGGAGTGGTAGCGGATCATGGCGAGTGCCTCCTCCGGCAGCACGGACTGGTCTCGCACGACGTGGTAGAGGTACTCGTCGTGGCCCCAGCTGAGCATGACGTTGTCGAGGCCGCAGCCAGGGCTGTAGATGCCGAACTTGGTGCTGTAGATGGGGTCGTGGACGTCCGGGTTGTTGGCGAACGTGGTGGGCAGGATGATGCGCTTGTCAAAGGCGCAGCCCACGGGGAACGTGTCGCCGACGACGTCCCACTGGCCCTGCGTCTCGAGTTCCGGGAAGAAGAGCATCAGCTTGCCCAGGTCGTGGATCAAGCCGGTGACCTGCATCCAACGGGGCTTTCCGTCGCGGCGGATGGCCTCTGCCGACTGCAGCAGGTGCTCAATCTGCGAGAGGGATGTGTCCGGGTCCGACTCGTCGACGAGCGTGTTGAGCTTCTCCATGGCCTGCCAGATGGTCATCTCGGGTCGGGGGCGAGAAGCATTGTGGAAGCGGTTGCGGGCGGCGAGGTTGTAGGCCACCGTCTGCTTCTCGTGTTGCTCGCGGTAGAAGCTCTTGACTCGGTCGCAGGCTTCCTCGTACTGGCGGAACTGGGTCTTGTCCTTGGACGCGTCGAACTTGGACTCGGAGTCGTACTTCATTGCGTTGACATCGTCGATGGCATCCGACATGTGCTCGAGGTCCTGACCAAGGTGGTTGGCCTGGCTGTAGTCGACGACTGCCGAGGGGGCCATTGTGATTTGTGTGGTTGTGACGGGAGTATTGAGTTGGTTGCGTTACAGGTCCTGCAGGAGGTCGATGGGGGCGACAATCCGCGAGGAGCCTCAATATCCTTGAACAGAGAACAGAGTCTGCAGGCGTAGATGTGTACAAACAGTGTCGAATGGGTAAAAGATTCGCAGAGACAATACCACTGGAGACGTAGAGAGACGTGAGTTGCAACTTGAGCACCCTCCACAAGAATGGGCTCTGTCTGCACGTCTTTAAGTATCCGACATGAAAACCCACAACGCCCTGCACACCACCCGCGCGGCATGCTCCAAATTCGATACCCTTGATCCTTTGCCCCTCTTCGAAACTGCTTGCCGACGGTCGTCAAGGCGCGTCCCGTAATGGCACGCTCATGATTGCCGGGAAGACTGGGGCGCGTGGAGCACCCTCGCGGCGAGGGCTTCCGTGTTTAGCGGCCATTCATTGCTAGCTTCGCCAGAGATTGCCCGAATAGGATATTCCCAGAACGCGGGCGCGACGATGACTTGCGTGGCTGATTCATGACCAGCCGCTGACCCGCACGGCGGGCGGCGCCGACCCCCCAATTTGGGCCGCGGGGCTCGTCTTTGTTCAGATCCAGCCCACCAACCGTTGCGGCAGATTTCGATGTTTGCCCCAAGATGGTAATAGTTTGTTTCCCCACACATCGTTTGCCGGCAAGCAAGCGTCGGAGAGAAGCATACTCGTAGTGATATCACGATCCTGAGCTCGGGCGAAATCGACTAATTTCCCTCTCCTCTCTGCACTCTCCGTGTCGAAAGGTGTTGCCGGGGCTATCATGCACCAGACTCGCGCCATGGCGACGCTTGACATGAGCCGGTCACTCCGCCAGGCTCCCATCAAACGCGCTCCCCGTATCGAAGCTCTATGCCACGGAGAAATACTTGCTGGGGGGAACGTGCCATGCACCCATCACCTTTGTCGTTTATCAAACGTCTTTCGCGGCCAACGCTCAGCCAGTGCAGGCTCCCCAAAAATTGGGCACCGCGGATGTTTACTCATGGGCGTAAAACCACTGCGTACTCATCTCACGTTAACAGCATCGCATTCCTCGCAGTAGAAGGTGGATGGAACTTTCCAGCCCACAGTCTGGCCATACCAAACGCCAATATCAACGCTCTCAAGAGCTCTGCATTACCACATCACGGCCCCATCTCGATGCTCCGGGGTCGAGTGATTCCGCCCGGAGAGCATCTCACCCGCAACTGCCCGATGAACTGCCCGATGATCAGTGTTGACTGACTTAATCGGCGTGTGGCTAAAGTAGGAGACATGCTGCCGGACTCTCCTCTCGTATGATGCGCTTGCTCTAGCCGGACTGACTTGCCTAAATTGCTCTCACTGAAGCAGGATTCTCCCCGCGTGGTGTTAGCGATGGGCGCAATCCTCCACATCGTATCGGCTTGAGATGCAGCAAGTCCCCCAATGAGAGTGTCCCAACCCCAGAATCGAATCATCTCGGTGCCACGTAGCCGAGATGCACTGGCAGCAGAAGCTTAGTGTCGACAGCCATTCGGGTCCGCTATCCGCGATACGCCGCGCTCCGAGACTTGCCAACTTCGTCTAGACATTGACCCTCCACGTCGAAGTACCCCAAGCTTGAGGGTCGTGGTCCACACTGCCACGTCTGCCACCTCCTGTATTTGCCTGATATGAGCCTGGTTCTGTCGTCAGATTGGAGCCCTCGACGGCTGAATGGTCCCATGACGGCGCTGATATTGAAAGTCGCGTTCACCTGAGGTCCACAATGCTCGTCATGTCATTTCCGGACATGCGTTTTCCTGTTCTTCCTACGTGACGCCGGCAATTACTGAATCCATGCATCACTGATCGCAGAACAGAGCTGCTGCTTCACATGCTGGTGGGCTCACTTGCGCATAACGACAGCAGGGTCTCCGAGGTGCAAAAGACTGCTCGGACCGAGAGTCAGCAGCCGTCGCCGCAATGGCAGTCAGGCGTGGCGTTTGCCCGTACCCTTTCTCTTGCATTTCCTTGGAATGACTGCAGGCTTTTCGTACGCGTCCTTGGAAATATAGGACTCACGGTGAACAATGAAGGCCTGCTGAGCCCGCTCCAAAGCGGCTGCGTTGCCAGAGTTCCAATGCAGTACCTTGTCACACACATCTCGTCACAGACCGGCAGCTGTACTTATTCTCCGTGTCGCACTTTGGCCAAGTTGTTCACTCTGCGGCATATTTCTAAGTGAGCGATTGACGAGTCTCTTTGAAACAATCGCTGATACAAGTGGCGTAAGACGTGCCCGCAGCAGTCACGGCAGTGTTCGCATACGACAAGTACCGTGGCCGAGACCGCGGCAACTGTCTCGCGTCCTTTTGCCTGCCCCTTTCTGTACATCGGAGAGCAAAATTTTGGCACCGATTTGGAAGAAAAAATACCGGAAGCGCGTGTCCTACTCGTATGGAAGCATAAACACCAATTGGACGACATGAACATGGCTGTTACGTCTTGAGCCTATAGATACCGGAGGGAACCGACAAGTTGATCGAAGATGTCTTGTCTGGCCGTTTGTGAGGTCTGCTGTCATCCAAAGATGATTTTTTCGATTTGCACCAACACGACGGCATCGACCACACTATCAGCAACGTCGTTTTCCTCCCGGTTCTCGTCACCCTGCGAAAACTGTGGCAACTGCTGTACCTGGCGGCTGCTGTACGTCTGTCCGGCATTATCACGATGGGATGGGTCGGCAGCTGACACACAGGGACGAATCCATCGTTGCATGCTGGCTCGTGAGCTTGAAGATGAGAGTAGGATCCAGCCATCTCGTTGAGCGATACATGGAGATCGGGTCGTGCGTTTGTCAGACCTTGCTGACATGCTGTAATTTGGAACCAATAGGGATCTCAAAGAGCCCAGACGAAACCTTCTGCCACCCTCTCTTCCCGTCACGGGAACGGTGACGGGAACAAGGCCGACTTCTGCTGCCCGGGACTTCGGCGTCGGAGCTCCCGAGAGATACCCATACAGGCACGAATCAGGAGGAGGGAGACAAGTGCCACCGATCTCGCCGTGCTTTGTTCGGCCACGGTTTGGTTGGCGTACAAATGAAGAACGGGGCACGATCTAGATAAACCCCGGCATTCCCTGGAGCTGGCCGTTGGTATGGACGGATCCCCTCGCACGACACGACGTGTTGCATGCGACGAGCAACGAATAGGAGTCGGATCGGGGCGCCGACTGACCGCCATTCTCATGCACTGGGTTGCGAAGACGTGTTACGCAGTCTCTTCGTGCAGCAGCAGCAGCAGCAGCAGCAGCAGCAGCAGCGTCCGCGACTGACCGTAGGAAGAAAACAGCCAACTGGACCCAATTGGACGCAACGTCTTGGCGAGGCACGAGGCGCGAAGCGGACTGCAGCAGACTGCAGTAGGGGCAGCCCTTGACGAGTCTTGATCAATGACTGCGAGGTCAGCTGGCGACCCGGCGCAGGGATCGGCTGCAGCACGCGGATGGGCGCAGCGCCCGCAGCCGCAGCGACTGGTACGTGTGGACGGAACGGGGACTGCTGGTTGCTCTTTGGTAATCTGATGCAGACCGAGAGCCCACAATTGGCGGTTGACGGAGGCGCCGTGATTTGCTACCGGCGCAGCGGCGCCATCGATGCGCTGCATGCGAAGAGCGTGTGGTGAGGCCACGCCCGGGCCCGTAGACGGACGATAACGGAGAGATGGCGAGATAGATGCACACGGCTAGGACGGGAGATGCCAGCCTGGTACGCAATGTGCCTCGTACCCTGCGCTGCGTCGGAGCCGCCATTCGCGCTTCGTATGGCGGGTGTGGACGCAGACGCGTCTGACCGTCAGACCGTCAGACAATAGATGGTCGCGTCGATTCGTCTGGACTCGGGCTTGAGGGTCACTGGACCTGCGTGAGTCGAGCTACGTGGACAATGGCCACCATTCGTGAATGCCGGGTCGATGCACGGCCACCCTTCGCGCCGCCAGCAATGCGCGGCTCGTCGTTCTGATTAGCAGACATCGTAGGCAGCTGGAGACAGGCAGACAATAGGCGGCAGGCAGGCGACCAACGGGCAGCGCGACAGATGGACTGACGGATGGACAGGCAGACGGGGGGGCATTGGTGATGCAGACCTGCAGGTACGGGAGACGGATGGTGAGAGAGGCAAGGTAGAAAGTCGCCGCCCGCCGGGAGTCGGGATGCGCCAGCGGCAGCTGCTACTTAAGGTACGGAGGCCGCTGACCTGCCCGGCTGCCTAGAATCGGTTGAATCGGTACCAGCTAGGTACCGTGGTGCGGGCTGGGGACCTGGAAGGCACCTGCGTAGGTACCGAGCGACAACGAGACGGCAGCCGCAGCGGCCACTCACCTTCAACCTCAGCACGACCCGAGCGGCCAGGCAGTGCAACCGCAACGGCAAACCTCGTCTCGTCCGCCTCCCGTCTCCCCAGCCGAGCCCGGACAGAGCCTCCTGCTTGTCTGCTGCGCGCGCCCGCTCTGCGAGGGATTGGCCGCCCAGGTCCACCCTTCCGTCTCCTGTTCCCTCGCTTCCGTCTCTCGTCCGGCTCTCTCCAACTCCCTCCAGCCTCTGCCCGCCTTTCAGGACTCTCCGGTTCTCGATAGGCCTCTCCTTCTCTGCATCGTGCTTTGGCTGCGTCGCTGCATCGCCGCGTCGGAGCATCTGGGCGTCTCCCGACACCGCCTCGTGTATCTTCACCTCAAGGCTCACCTCGGATCGCCCGCCTTGCTCCGCTGAGCCAGTCAGCCAGCCAGGGACGCACAAGCCTATCCACGGCAGCCCATCTCACTACTCGCGTGGTGGCGTTTCGCACAGGCACAACCGCCTGGCATGCATTCAATGGCAGAGCCAAATCCCGCGGCCTTGCCCGTCCTCTACTACACGTATCCCGCCGTCGTCTTTCTCTACTTCGTCGTCTCGTCCCTCGCTTCGGCATGCACGCTTCAACGACTCAAAGTTGACAAGGCATCCGAGCGGCCTGGCCGACGCATCGTCCTGGCCCTCCTCGGCGTCTTCATCCTGAGCTACGTTGCACAGCTAGCAACGCTGGTAATCTGCGCCGCCGTCGACAAGCGCTGGCCTCCCGAGGACTACCTCGTCGTTGGCATCTTGTCTTGTCTTCTCGTCTTCGGCATTCAGCTCAGCTGGCTCTCTGATGCCAACAGCCCCGTGGGCTTTCCATTTCACGGCTCTTGGTTGCTGGCGTTGGCTTTCGAGGCCGCCATCGGCATCCTCGTCGCTGTCAGGCTCCCTTCCCGACACGCGGGCAAATATGAGCTCGCCGAGACTGCGCTCTCGGCGGCGAGGTTCGCATCGCTGTTGGTGCTCATCACCTGGTCCTGTATCGGCCTTTGGGCTGGGGCTGGGGTCGTGTCGGACGCGGGAGATGAGGAGCAGCAACCATTGCTGCCAAAGGACGGCGCTACGGCAGGAACTCCGGCAGCCAATGACACCGGGTACGGCACGGCGGCAGGTTCCGAACAAGCGTCTGAGGACAATGCCGAGTACGCCTGGGAGCGCCGAGAAAGGGAGGCTCGCGAGGCCATGGAAAAGCGCCTCCAGGAGGGCGGCAATTGGTTCGAGTACACAAAGGGTTTCATGGTACGTCTCCTTCGACATGCTCACACTTTCGCCTTATCATCACACAGCCCCAGTCGGATGGCACCCAGCTTTCGCGCTGCGGCGTGGGATATGAAATGAGCTTGTTGCACGGGCGAGGATTTCATTACCGCGTTGAAGCGCTAACTTCCCACAGATTCTGTTCCCGTACGTCTATCCCGTTGGAAACCGCCCATTGCAGCTGCGCGCGGTGGCAGTTGTGCTCTGCCTCCTTGCATCCAACGCGCTCCATCTCCTCATCCCTCGGCAGACGGGCATCATCATGGATAGCCTGAGCGGTTCAGCCTCGACAAGCCCCTGGCTTGCCGTCATCGTTTTTGCCGTTTTGCGTCTTGCCGCTTCCGAGTCCGGCATCGAGCTTCTCCGGCAATGGTTGTGGATCCCGGTTAAGTACTATGCCCATGACTCCATTACGCGAGCTGCGTACTCGCACATGATGCATCTTTCTGCCGACTTTCACGACTCCAAGAGCTCCTCTGATATGATGATGGCCATTTACGGAGGGAGCGCCGTCTCCAATGTCGTCGAGAGCGTACTGCTTCAAGCTGTCCCGATGCTGATCGACATGTGTGTCGCCATTGTCTACTTGTCAATTACTTTTGGTCCGTACGAAGGACTCATAACCATGGCTACCGGGACCATATTCTTCATACTAGCCGGGCGGCTTGTAGCCCAGTCCAAGGCCGCCAGTCGAAAGAGGGTCAATGCCTTGTATCAAGAGCATTATGTCCGGCAATCCGGCTTGCTCGGGTGGCAAACCGTCAGCGCATTCAACCAAATTGGCTACGAGGACAATCGACACGCCAACGCCGTTACGAACCGCTGGATTAGCGAGCAGCAGTATGTTCTGAGCTGGTATGTCTCGATCGCTTTCCAGACCATGATACTCACGTCCGGTCTACTGGTGAGCGCTTTTCTGGCCGTCTCGAGGATTCAAAGCGGGCACGCGACGTCCGGACAATTTGCCATGCTTCTCATGTATTGGTCGCAACTCACCTCTCCGCTGCAGTTTTTCGCCAAGCTGGGCAAGAGCATGAGCGACGATTTCATCGATGCCGAACGACTGCTGGACGTCATGAAGACGAAGCCCACGGTGGAGAACAAGAAGGGCACGCGGCCGCTTAAATTTGCGGCTGGCAAGGTCGAGTTTGACAGTGTCTGCTTTAGCTACGACGGGCGGAAAGGGACGATAAAGAATATCAGCTTGAGCGTCCCTGCTGGCGAGACGGTAGCATTCGTTGGCGCTACTGGAGCCGGCAAGTCCACCCTGCTGAAGCTTCTCGATCGCTTCTACGATGTCACAGATGGCTGCATCCGGATCGATGGGCAGGACATCCGCGAAGTCGACCTCTTCAGTCTTCGTGATCGGATAGGAATTGTTCCCCAGAACCCCATCCTGTTCGATGACACCATCATGAACAACGTGCGCTACGGCAGAATCACGGCGAGTGATGAGGAAGTGTTTGAGGCCTGCCAGGCAGCCTGTATCCATGATAAGATCAAGGGTTTTACAAATGGTACGTCGAGAAGTGGGTTCCAGGAGCACGAGAGCTGACATTGATTCAAATAGGCTACGAGACGCGGGTGGGAGAGCGCGGCGTGAAGCTCTCCGGCGGAGAGCTCCAGCGAGTTGCCATTGCCAGAGCCATCCTGAAAAAGCCGGACATTGTCCTCTTGGACGAGGCCACAAGCGCAGTTGACACGGACACCGAGCAGCAGATCCAGCAGTCTTTTAGGAGCCTCTGTGAAGGACGTACCACCTTTATTGTTGCGCATCGGCTTTCGACTATCATGAATGCGGACCGGATAGTTGTTGTTGAGCATGGCGAAGTGATTGAGCAGGGCAGCCATCACGAATTGGTTGCCAAGAATGGGCGATATGCCGACTTGTGGTCGAAGCAAGTGTTCCTTCGGCCGCGTGAAAAGGCGAACATGGTGGAGATTATTGACGACAGACTGGATGTCACTGACGACCTGTCTTCCGAGCAAACCGCCGCCGATCATGACAAAGGCGGGGGAACTGATAGTGACAGCGAAGTCTTCTGCACAGACAATGAGCCGGCCCGAGCCGATGCGGAAACGCCACAGCAGAACACAAAAGATGTTAGTCAATGACATCTGTACCTACTATTCTTGAACTGAATCTGACATGGTATCGTTTCAGGTGTCTAAGCTTAACCCAGATGCGCCGGAATTCACGCCCATGGCATGTAACAAGTCCGAAGCCAACGCGGCAGAAATTGGCGCCTCCTCTGTCGCACACGCTGGGACAGGGGATCTCTTGGACTTGACTGATAACAATCAGTCGTCAGAAGTAGTCGCAGCCAGTGAAGACAAGGAAGGTCTGGATGTCGGACGAAAGGCGGCACCTGTCAAAGAGGACCACGCTGATCCGGAAAGCCCAACTTCGGTCCAGCAAGAGGTAGTGAAACCGCAGAATGCCTCTGCCGATTCAGTTTCGAGGCCGAAGGCCAAGCAAACCAAGGACAAGTCAGCTGAGGACCACGATAGTAAGTGAGCAAAGTTTCCGAGATTGGTCATTGTCTAATCAGCATGGCGTTGGTACTAGACGTACCTCATGATGCTTAGAAGGCGTCTGGTGTGGACGGAAATTGTGGGAGCATGCCGCCAGAGTGTCGAGGTGTCGGGCTGAAGCATCCACGATATTCTAGACGGGTGCAGTCCAAGAGCGAGCCACAACAGGCTCCACAAGGATTGGAAACGGTTGTCAGGTTGAGTGCTATTCCAGTCAACATTGCGATAGGCTCGGATGCATCCGTAAGTCAACCGAAAAGGCTTCGCGTGACACCTCACTGACGATGCCCACTTGCAGCGTCGTGTGTCGGCCCCGCCTGCGCAACCTCTCGAGTCGCAATCCCAAATTCCTAGGCCTACTAGCCGTGGCTCGACAGCTTTGCGGTCTATTTCAACCGTCGCTGAAGGACAGGAAGGCAGGCTCTTGACGGCAAAAGGCAGAGAAGAAATTTCCAAAGGCTTCGCGCCAGACGATAAAAGTATGGCCGTCCCCCAGACTTCTTCGGCGGGCGGGGACGAGAATAAGCCTCCGGTGAAGAAAGTCGAGGCTGCACCCATAAGCAAGGTTCCATCATTCGCCTACCGAGCTGGCCGCCGAGGCAAAAGCTCCTGGGTCCGCGGTCGTCGCGGTCGAGGAGGGCGCACGGTGGAACCAACAGACAAGAACAACCAGGCGAAGCCAGACAACTGAATGACCATGGCATTCAAAAGGCTCCTAGTCCTGGATCATGACAGATCTGCAATAACCCCTCTTCTCCCATCATGTCGGTGTCATTGAGATGATCGGATACACAAGGCGTTTGGGGGACAACGAAAAGCAAATGGAAGCATTTTAAACCATCATGTCGGCAGAGTTAGCCGAAGGAGGCGAGACAGCGTCAGGTGGATGAGTATTTTGGGCTTGCACTCTTGTGTTGTCATTGATATCATGCATATTGTCGGCATCAAAGCATAGGCGGCGAAACGGAACGACGAATGACGTCTTGCGCAAGAGAAAATGGTAGTCATGAAAGCATTTTGACATTTGGCCCGCGCTTAAGGTATCTTGGTTGAGTGTGAGAGTGCGCCCATCGTGTGTCTCGAACCAATCCATTGCCTGGTTTCCAACCCTGAACATTGTGACGTCTATTCATTCCGGGAACCCTCTTGATCTATCATTTTTTCGTAACCATTTAGGATTGCGAGTTGTTGCCGTCGTTGCCGGCACCGCGGCCAGCACCAGCACCGCCGCCGCCCATCATGTTTCGTGCCCTGGCAGTTCCGCCCGCGTTAGCGGACAAATGTTTACTATGCCGCAGCGAAAGAGGAGGAGAGGAGGAGGGGGGAGGGGGGAAGAAGGGCAACTCACATATCGGCAATGTTGGGGTCAGACATGAGGCTGCTGAGGTCGGGCATGCCGCCGCCGCTGCTGAACTGGTTGGCCATCTCGCGCAGGCGGGGGTTGCTCATGAGGTTGTTCATCATGTCCGGGTTGCTCATGAGGTTCTGGGCCATGCTGGCGAACATGGGGTTGCTCATGATGGAGCCCAGGTCGGGCATACCACCCGCGCCGCCAGCGCCGCCGGCGCCGCCGCCACCGAACATGGAGGCCAGGCTGCCGAGGTCGGGCATGCCGCCGGGGCTCTGGCCGGGGGAGCTGCGCGGCAGGTTCTCCTCCTCGAGCTCCATCTCCTCAACGCGGCGGCGGGCCGTCTCGAAGCCCTTCTTCATGGCGTCGGAGCCGCCGTTGCCCTCGTGCTCGATGCCCTTGGCGTAGGCCTCCATGGCGCCCTTTGCGTCGCCGAGGGCGAAGCGGGCGAGGCCGAGGCGTGACCAGGCCTTGGTGTAGTCCGGGTCGACGGCGACGGCGGCCTCGGCGTCGATGCGGGCCGAGGCGTGGTCCTTGGCGGCCGAGTGGGCGGCGGCGCGGTTGGAGAGGAAGACGGCGTTGGCCGGGTGCAGGCGCAGGGCCTGCGTGTAGAGGTCGATGGCCGAGGCGTAGTCCTTCTGGGCCATGGCCGCGTTGCCCTTGCTCTTGAGGGACTCGGCCTCCTTCTTCTGCTCATCGGTGGGGGCGCCGCCGCTGCCGCCCGTCGACTTGTCGCCAGCCTCGCCGGCTGGCGGGCCGGTCGTGGCGCGGAGCTTCTCGTAGACGGAGTAGATCTGCAGCAGGCTCTGGGAGCCGACGGCGGCGCGGACGGAGTCGGCGTCGGTGGGGTCGACCTTGAAGGACTCGGCGATGCAGTTGACGGCCACGTCGACCGAGTCCTTGTCCTCGGCGGTCAGGGTGCCGTCAGCGGCCGAGGCGTTGAGGAAGTCGCAGATGGCGAGCGCGAGGCGCTGCTTGGAGGTGTGTTGGGAGGCCTAGGACGGGGGAGAGAAAGAGGACAGCGAGTTAGCGACAGGCCGACGATGGAGGATGCCTCCTCGGTTGCGGCGAGAGGGGGAAAGCGTTACCATGGCGGTCAGAGGGAGGGTTCACGACAGGCGGGCTGTCTGGAGGAGGGAGCGGGAGAGTGGTTGTTTTTCGCGGGTGCGACGGGATGTCTGTCTGCGCGGAGGATGCAGAGACGGGCGGTGATCGCTTTGGATGCCCCGCGGCCGACGTGGACGAGGATCCAGGCGGAGAGTGGAGACGGGACCGTTGGAAACCTCGAAGGGTCCGGCCAAGGCTGGAACTTTCTGCCGAGCGCCATGTGTCTGCCATGCGGGGCGGGGCGCACCTCACCCTAGGTACCTAGGCTCTCTTTGCCCGCCCACCCTATAGTTAGGGAACAGATGTTGAGGTTGGAGGGAATCTGCTGTGATACGCCGCGTCAACGGAGGCTGCGGATTATGTGAACAGTCTCACCCTAGAATCATCAATTCTGCCGCTTTCACCTTTGATCACCAGCTACGGGCCGCATTTAGGGCCGGGACGACGAGGCGTAGGGGCGCCTGTTGTGGTCCTACGCCTGCAAAATCGCAGCTTCATGAAGACAAGAGCAAAAGGAGTAGAACATAACCGAATACATCTAAACGACCTCAATGCAACCAGCCTCCCTACCCTGCTGCTTGGTACCTACTACTTACCATCGCCTTTCTATCGGGACATTATAGCAACACGACCGTCTTTCTGTAGATTGGCCAACACACTCCGGAGCATGGTAGCCTTACCGTAGCTTTTCTCCTCGCTGGCGCTTATCACACAGAAGCGCTTGCCATTGTTGGCGCCTCCCTCATTCTCAGCACCTAGAGGGATCTCGAGCGTAAAGCCGAGCCATGACGTGCCTTCGCTCTCCTTGTATGCCACAAGCACAGTCTTTATATCCGTCGGCAGGCCAAGACCATGGCCGCCAAAGAGCTCGCCTTCGACCTGCAACGCGCAAGGCTTCCAGAACGGGGCGGTCCTTCCAGTATCCGCATTTGCCGGGACCGCAGGATAAGCCTGGGTTTGTTTGTCGTTCTTTACGACGGACATGGCAAAGTTCAGGTCTATCGGCGCGGTGACAGTGAGGCGGCGGAGGCGGAGGCGTGGAGAAGAAAGAAACAAGCATTGGGCTGTTCGGGCAGGGCGCGCGGAGTTTTGATAAATAGGCAGTGAGTGTATGCAGTGAATGCAGGGGGCGCGTAACGCGCGGACGCGTGCTTTGGGTATGACATACGCGCCGAGATGACACCTTGATAGTCCACGATGCCTTGTTGATGAAGGCCTAGACTGGCCACGGGCTTGGTACGAGGAGGTGCTAGTATGAAATGGTGGCCCTGGTAATCAAAGGTGAAAGCGTTGGAGTTTTCTACTCTAGAGTGAGACTGTTCATCCCATCCGCAACCCACGTTGCCCATTGCGCCAGACGCCAGTACAACATTATGCAAGACGGGTTGGACGCGGCCCATCCCGTATGCCCTCACCGGTCCCGCCGCCGTCTATCCACGTTCTTCACCCGCCGGTTCCCCATGGCGGATACCCGCCGCGACTTAGTATACACCCGCACCGCGTCTTTCAGCACAATGTAGAGGCACCCGCCGATTAGGCTGCGGCCCCACTGCTGCTGCAACAAGCCTGGGCGGCCGACCATGCCGAGCCGCGACCACGGGTTACGGGGTGCCGTTGTCGTCCACGCCTTGGGAAGTGCCAGCCGCAGGACCTCGCCCATGGCGAAGGAGATGCCAGGCAGGATGAGAGCGCTGACGATGGCGTTTGACACGTTCGAGAGGATTGCGCCGATGCCCATCCTCCGCGGAGGTGCTTGCGGGGCTTCGTGGCCAGCTTGGTGCTGGTTGACGTCTGGTTCCGCCGCTTGCGCGTTAGCCGCCGCCGCCTGTGCTTCCGGAGCTTCTTCTTCATCATCATCCGGCTGTGCAAACGGCGCAGCAAGCGGGATAGGTTCGCCATCGGCAGCGGGAGCACCGTTCTCGTCCACGTCGACCTCCACCTGCAGCTCCACCATAATCTCGCCCTCCTCACCCCCGTCCAGCACGTCATCGTCCTCGTTGACAAACTCGATTCTGTTCACATCATTGCCGCCTGCCTGACCACCGTCGTCATCCGGATCTAATGCATCGAGTATGCCCTGGAGCAAGCCGACGATGCCCCCGTCCGCGTTGCCGTTGCGCTGGATGTTGCCACCTTGCTGGCCGTTGTTGGGCTGCTCCTCGGCGGGCGGCAGTCCCATGAGCTGCCGGTTGAGCTTCACCTCGTAAGGCAGAACGAATTCCTTCCACAAGTTGTAGTATACAGAGCGAAGGTATGGGAAAATGGCGATGGCGAGTTGCGGCGAGGGTGGCCAGGAAAGGAAATCATCCTCGTGCATCACATGGTACATGCCGTACTGCCAAGCGTCAGGTCTTATTCACGGAACGCTCGAATCTTGGGGCACAAGACTCACCAGCGAAGCTGCGGGGAGGAAGATCTTATTGCTGAGCCCTGGCAGCAGCCTGCCAAACAGCAGCGTGGGGGCCACATTCATCATGACAAGGGCGTTCCATATCCGCTCCTTGACGAATCGCATGTTGCCGGCGCTCCGGCCGTCGATGACCATTTCGGAGCCCAGTACGAAGCGCAACAGCGAGTCCTTGCCGGCAAACGTCCACAAGGCCATGGCGCCGTACATCTGCAGGCTGAACTGGACGCCCATGGAGACACCTGTGAAGAGCACCAGTGGGCTGGCGCGGGTGAACCGGCGGTGGACGGCGTCGGTGGCGGCAACGACGAGGTCCCAAGGGCCTTCGAGCTCGATCATCGATTTGCAGACGGGACACTGCAGTGGTTTGTTGGAGCGCTCGCAGTCGGTGACCCACGACAGCATGCAATCCTGATGCGCCTCAAGAGTGCAGGGACACGGATCGACCCACGAGCCGGGGGGATCGGACGGGTCCTCATCGGTGAGGCAGATGAAGCATCGTCGCGGTGCATCGGGCGATCGGGAGGCAATGGCCGCGACGGCGGCGGGAGGCAGCGCGGGCGCGACAGCGTCGTCGTCTTTCGATTGCGGCTCCATGGCCGATGGCGGAGGGGGACGGCGCCGAATCTGAGAGGTGCGTCTGCCTTGACTCAAACAAGCATATTACGGACAGTAAGCTGTACGGCAGAACAAGAGGTAGGAATAGAAGGGGAAAAGGAGAGCCCGCACGGCGAGGCGCCAAGGGAGATGCGTCGTGAGTAATTGTTGGCGAGGTCGAGAGCTGCACGGGGCGCAGCGAGGGGACCGCCGAGCTGATGTAAGGATCCGACCCGAGGCACGGCAGCGGCGGGCGCTGATGTCAGTCACGGCACCTTCCGCCCCGTCGCCAATCAGAGTCACGGGATGCCAAGGCTGTCACCCTCGAAGAGGCGCCTGGTCGACCGCCGACTGAACAAACTCTGTCCTAGCGGAGAGGAGAGCGATTTCACGGTTTGTTCTATTTTTCGTGCGATCTGCCGAAGTTGCCTGCGCTGTGCGTAGCCGCCGAGGCGCGCAGCTGGCCAGCACCTCATCCTGCCTGCTGGGTGATGATAGCTGGGGGCATTATTCAACCCACCATCGACGGGCGGTGCATCATGCTTCTTGGCCATTCGTTGAGATGGGAACCACTGCAGCGGGCCTCTTTTTTGGCTTCTCGGTAGTTCCATCGCGGCATCGTACGGTGCTGCACGGTACAGCAATCGAGCCTTAATCTATCTAGCTGGCACACGGACCGTTCCGCTGGGGTGCCTCATGGCCGCCGGCGGGGCATGAGCAAGTTTACGCGAGTCGAGTGACAGGGAGGAGGAGGAGGACGACGAACTTTCACCGCCGTGTACGCTGATACGAGCGGAGCCGTGAGGCACTCATACAGCTTATAAACCTTGACGCTCGCGCCGTCGTGGCATGCAGCTGCGAGACCTGCAGCGGCCGCTGACTTGGTCGTCTACATGCTCGCCGCCACGTCCTTGGTATGCAAAATAAATTCAACAACACGCGAGGAAGAAAGTCAACTAACTGCTACCAACGGCAAGCAGGAGCTCAGACCTTGTGTTGCGCTGAAGACGGTCAGGTCCAACCGCAATGGCCGCCAGGCCGTGGTGTCGCCGAAAGGGCTGGGGTGAACATCCTGACGAGGAGGGCCCAAATCGACACCGTCAGAAGATGCGCACAGGACGAACCCAAGTCTTGCGCTGGCCTTTGTTATCAAATGACATGAGAGAAAGCGCCGCGGCGCAACTACAACGAGGGTCACGGCAAGACTCGACGACATGGTATCACTCCCACCCACCAACGCCAAGAGATTTGAAGCCAGTGCGACTTTCGCCCGATCAACTCGTGGTCAATTTGTTAATAGGACTTAAAAGACATGAACCCATCCCTCATACTCTCATACAGCATCGACGTCAGGAAATCCTCCCGGGAAACAACCGCGTCCCCTTCGTCATGAGACCATCGCCAAGCACGGCTACAGGCCCAACCTCATGCAATATTCCGTAAATCGTCGCAGCGATGCTCTCAGGCATTTATTTGTGCTATGAGAAGTGGCTGGTCAGCATCTAAACTTGCCTCGTGAGGGTGGATGGAAGCTCAAGACTGGCGGCAGCGGAGCCGACTTACAGGGCAGTTGGAGCAAGAGCAGCTGGAGCCGCAGTTGCAGGAGCCAGAGGTGGAGCATCCGCAGTCGCCCATGTTGACTGATTTGATGTGGTGATGAAAAATTTGTTTGGATTGATTCTGTTGGCAAGTGGAAGCTGGGGGTGTGGAAGATGAAGCACGAGGTGGCGAGAGGATGGGGGGCGGCTACGGGGGACTTTTAAAGGACGGGCCGCCTCGTGCTTCCCCCTCCTCCAACATTAGCTAAGAGATGGGAGATGGAAGCAACAAGAGGCAAGGCCTGGGGTCAACCTGTCACGGACCGTGAAGCCTCCTCCGACGTGGCGACGAATGACGTTGCAGCATGAAGCCATTGACGATGTGGGATGGAGGGGGGAGGGGAGCCGGTGCCCCTCCCGATGCAGGCAGGTCCAGCGACAGGCCGAAGCTGCAGAAGCTTGGCGCACGCCACGGCCGGCTCCTTCAGGGCAGCCATGGCAGCCGTACGAGCGGCGCCGTGCAGCAGCGATCCATATCCCGCGAATATCACGCACGTCCGAGTATTAGCGCTCCTCCGACTCGCTGGGGCCTCGCCTTCCTGGCGGGGCCAGAGGCTTGGGAGGTTCAGCTGCACATCTCGAAGGCCCAAGCATCCAAGCCCAGCCAGCGCCCTGGAGTGGGGGAGGGCGGGCATGGATGGGGAATCCAAGGATGCGGGTGATGGCTGCAGGACTGGCAGTGGGCCGTCCGTGCATCAGCCTTCTCGCTTGGTCTTGACCAGGGATAGCAGTTTGATCCGACCGACAGCTGCCATCGCGGCTGCGCATGACATCCTCGGATGGGCGTCACGGACTGCCGTTTACGTGGGCGCCTCTTCGGCGGCCGCCGCGTCCCAACGCATGGCGGGGGCGAGGACCTTGAGCCAATTACTTCCATACTCAATTGCGCATCTTGTGGTTCGGCGCGGCATGTCAGGCGACACGACGTTGGCAACACGGCAACCTCTCCTCTGAAGCCAGGGACAGGGATCGTTGGAGCCCGGGACGGGATGGGCTCGGTGTCGCGGACGGAATATTTACCCCACCTCGCCAGGATCTACGAGTAGTCTCTGCATTTGCCCCTTGTCGAGAGGATCGCCGCCGTTCAACTGGCCTCGCCCATCGCGAGCTTCGCAAAGACCCGGGCGAGTGAGTCGTGGGGGCAGCCGCAAGTCTCCGTTGACACAAGGAACGGAACCAGCAGGATGGAGACGACGCTGCATTGCACTCGTATTCGTCACCCGTAACGCCAACACGGCCCATTCCCCAGATCCGAATACCTACGAGTACGTGTCCCCGGCTCGGCTCTCGCGAGGATCAGGGGCCAGCAAGATTAGTCGACCATGCCTTCACTCGCTTGGTACAACTGTCCTTGCTGGTGCGGGTGTCACGCAGCGGATGCTGAATCGCGTACGTACTGGTGGAAAAGTCTGGATGTAAAGGCTAAATCCATCCAATCCTAATGCCGGTGGCGATGGCAAGGCTTCCGAACGGGGTGACGGCCGGAGGTGGGCGCCCTACAGAAATCCCCAGACGTTTCCTGGAAGCCTGCCGGAACGTGGGTCACCTGACTCCGACAACAGCTGCCGGGACTGCTCCTCCTCCCGGATCCTGCACATCGCCTTTGTCATGGAGTGTTCCCGCTCAAATACCCTCAGAGCAACCGAGACGAGCCGAGACTCTTGCTACAAGTACGGCCCTCGAGTGGAAATCGTCGAGCCATACGCTTGGGTGGATATTCGGCGACAACCTCATCTTTGACATTGATGATTGATTGAGCGTCAGCAACCTGCATGGAGCTCGCTGGACTGAAGCACAGCGGAACCAACGTCTTGTCTGGTACCGTGGAAGCAGCCTCGGATGTGCTCAAAAACAGTCCAAAAGCCTTGCAGCCCAAGATGATCAAAGCGCAACTCTGAGGAAGAAGTACCTAGTTGAGCATGACCTGATGGCCGCGTTCAAGCACGCGACAACCTCATTCGATGCCGTTCTAGCCTCGCAAAAGCCCTATATGGGAGGTGGGATGCTCGGGCAGCATAGAGCGGGCGAGCTTCTTCCTCGTCTCTTTGGACCTAGCGCCTGCAGCGTTGCGGAACCCAGTACTACGTTGTTGGAAAACTCCGCTTGCAGAAGACCAGGTAAATATGATTACGCGACTTGTCCAATTGGCCATATGGAGTCGAGGAACCGCATACGAGTACGCCGAACGAGAACAACGTGGAGTCGTGGACTGTCGCGAGATAAGTCGCCCCAGAGTGAGAGTCCGCAGCTATTAGCGCGCCAATCAGGAGCTCAAGAGCCCCGTGGCTGGCTTCCCCACGCGCCGCCGTGGGTGCCGAACGATGCGCCGAATTTGGGGCCCATGAGGTCATTTACAGAGGCTCTTCACGCTGGCGGGCGGGTGTCCCTGAAAACGACCGAACAGCCTCCGAGCGCTGGCCGCCCTGCTCCAGCATCCATTCCATTCCTTACCTAGACCTGCGCGGCTGCTTTCCGACTTTTCACAACCCTTCGAACGCTCCCTTTCATGTACCCTCCCCGGCTGTCCTTCGTGTCCCGTGCAACGACCGAGCGACCGCGTGACGCCGGCGAACCGCGCTGACTGGACGAGGAGGAGACGAGGTTGCACCAGGACGAGTGCCGTTGGTCGTTGAGATCGACATTCGAGCGTGTGATCCGAGCGAAGACTGCCGAAGAGGGGCTTCAGAGCGCAGCACTGCGGGGTTGGCCTTCGACAGACCACTTGATCTGGCGGTATAACTACATCGCGATCACCAACCGTCCTACAGTGTCACGTACGGAAGCAGGTAGTAGGAGGAACCGATGGCGCAACAAAACATGTCGGGCCCTGTCCCCAGCGCGGGCTCGCTCTCAGACATCTATCCGTCGACGGCTCTGGCGGCCGAAGGTCCGCGATGGAACGACCTGTTGTCCCAGTTCGAACGGGTATACGGCCACCCGGCCGCTTTTGTCGCCCGCTCACCGGGCCGTGTCAACATCATCGGCGAGCACATCGACTACTCGCTGTACTCGGTGCTGCCCATGGCAATCACTGCCGATGCCCTGCTCGCCGTCTCGGCTACGCCCGTCGCCGACGGCGCCGCGACCTTCAAGATCCGCCTCGCCAACGTCCAGGGCGCCAAGTTCGCGGCCAAGGAGCTCGAGATACCTGTCGACGGGGACGTGAACATTGACGCCACCAAGTTTGAGTGGACCAACTACTTCAAGAGCGGGCTGCGCGGCGCGCTGGAGCTGCTTCGGCGCAAGAGGGGGCCGGGGCTCCAGCCGTTCGACATGGAGGTGCTGATGGATGGCAACGTGCCCGTGGGCGGCGGGTTGAGCTCCAGCGCGGCGTTTGTGAGCGCGAGCGCGCTGGCGGTCATGGTGGCCAACGGGGAAGACCCCGTGGACAAGAAGGAGCTGACGGAGCTAGCCATTGTCAGCGAGCGCGCTGTGGGCGTCAACTCTGGAGGGTGAGCTTCCGTGGTCGATCGAGCGCTCTTCGACGAGCTAACGCGAACGTCTCTACAGCATGGACCAGGCTGCCTCCGTCTTCTCCGAGCGAGGTTCAGCTCTCTTCGTCTCCTTCACCCCTGGACTCGCGGCGCGGCCCGTCAAGTTTCCCGTCACGCGCCCGGAGCTCTGTTTCGTAATCGCACAGAGCTTTGTAACGTCTAACAAGCAGGTGACGGGCCCGATTCACTACAACCTACGCGTCGTCGAGGTCAGCCTTGCCGCGGCCTACCTCAACGCCGTTCTGAACCCACCCGGGACTGAGCTGCCTGCGGATGCAGGGCCGCTGGGGACCAGTCTCCAGGCGCTCCACGAGGCGTACTTTTACCACCAGAACGGCCCCGACTATTCCTCTCCGAGAAGTCTCACCAAGGCGGAGGAGCTTGAAAAGCTGGTGGCCGTCACCAAGGAGATCTTCGCCCAGGAGGAAGGATACACGAGGGAGGAGATTGCCAAAGTGCTCAACTTGTCCGTCTCCGACCTGGAGAGGCGCTTCATGTCGAGCTTCCCCGTGCGCGCCGAGCGCTTCAAGCTGCGCCAGCGAGCACTCCACGTCTTCAGCGAAGCGCTTCGCGTGCTCAAGTTCCTCACTCTTCTCGAGCGACCCACCCACGCCG
This sequence comes from Tolypocladium tropicale, assembly GCA_024340005.1. Lineage (NCBI taxonomy): Eukaryota > Fungi > Ascomycota > Sordariomycetes > Hypocreales > Ophiocordycipitaceae > Tolypocladium > Tolypocladium tropicale. Next base: position 67,450 of record JALHBU010000053.1, on the reverse strand, counting down.
AGGCGGACACGACGACCTATAACCAAGAGCTCGGGTCGTTGATGAACGAAACGCAAGACTCGTGCAGAGAGCTGTACGAGTGCAGCTGTCCAGAGATTGATCAGATCTGCAAGATAGCACGCGCCGCCGGGGCCTACGGCAGCCGACTAACAGGTGCCGGCTGGGGAGGCTGCAGCGTGCACCTCGTTCCGGCGGACAAGGTGGACGCCGTGAAAGAGGCTCTGGAGAAGGAATACTACGCTGGCAAGGAGCTAACAAAGGAGCAGAGGGAGGGCGCTGTTGTCGTGAGTCGGCCAGCCAGCGGGAGCGCTGTGTATCGTGTCAATGGCGACGGGGTCAAGGAACGGTCAGGTTGAGATTTCTGACGTGGGAGCGAAATTAGCCCATGCAAAATCGAACAAGGGGGTGCGAAGGAATGCAAGCCGTTAGTTTTCTCCTCGATGGACGTCGCCAACAGCTTCCAAGACTTGCATGAGATGAGACTCTGGATCAGGAGTTGCGTCGCACTGGAAATGCGGATGACGTATTCATGTATGTCTTGACAAAACCGGCCCTTTGGTACGTTGCTGGCCACCCTCAGCGGTGCAAGCGAGCCTGCAGGCGCTTGTGGAGTCGCGAGAAGACGGTTCAGACGCTCACGTTGGTCGGGCGACCATGTTGGCTCGTCGACTCCATGCAAAGACCCTAATTTGACAACCGCAGCCTATCGCGAAGCGAGGCTGCTCGTTGGCTCCATGGGAAAAGCAATCCATATGCCACGTGGTGAATTTACGAGCAGCCCTTCCAAGAGGCTTAAGCGACGACGCACTAGCTATGCGCTATCGGTCGCCTGCTGCAACTACATCCACCTCGATAGTATGATGGGTATCTAGGTATTCCCATCTATCATCAGCGGTCAGTTTCCCATCTGCTTGCTACCCCTGATGTCGGCAGGGGGAGGTCCTATAGATATACGGAGTAGTAGCGGTTTTGTTCCGAAGTGCAGGCGCGGCAGTCATGGGCTTGACTGCGTGTGCCATTCATTCATCCGACATGAAGCTACGAAGCCGGCAGGCTGCCGCGACACGGAGCAGGAAGGGGCCCGGATCCTTTAGACTTGACGTTGCACCGCACAATAATTGACCCAACTCATGGGAATATACCTGCATGCAACAGAAAGAGGAAGCTTGCACAGGACGGCGACGAGGGGGCTCGATCGTGTGATCGGGCTCGCCGGCCAAAAAAGCGGGTCCCGGTCCCGGGCCGGAGCAAGCGGCGGGAGTGTGGGGATGGAGCGCGCCGCTGTTTGCTCGTCGTCCTCCGGGCACGGGCCTGGGAACGAACCAAGCCATGGCGGCATCATTAAAATTAGCTGACTTGGATCCTCAGACAAAGCACGAACGCTTCCGCGAGGCTTCGACGCGATTCGGCGCCTGCAGGGGAAATGGCGGAATGGAAACGGCAAAGCGAGCGAAAGGCCAGAGAGAGGGCCGAGGGCCCCGATGTTCTGCAGGCAGCCATGCAAGTCCCATGTCAATGATTCCGCACTGAGTCAGCACGCTGTCGTTGAGACATGGCTGGGCAGAGAAGCAGGCATCTCAGCACAAATCATGAACGGGTAGGTTCGGGCCACAGACTGCCGTTTCATCCCTCCCTCCCTCTCTCCCTGGCTACCTGGCATACGCCACGAACGGGACAGAGGGATAGAGGCGTTCGAGCACGCCGCGTGGGACTGCATTTTGGGGGCCAGATACGAAGTTGAGACGGACTGCGAGGACGTGGGGGGTAGGGGAAGAGGAGAAGAGGAGGGGGGGAGGCTGAAGTCGAATCCCATTCCGTCTCGCGCCGATCTCTGGTCCCGGTCGTGGACGCCAAGAGTAGAGACACGCAGCCCCGGCAGTCCGTCCGTCGGAAACCCTCGTAGGCCTCTCTGCCTCTGCCGCTCCTCGCGTGCGACGTGCGTGTGGGACACGGACCAATGACCAGTCCGTCGGTCCTTCGGCAGTGACAGGCGCGCGGGTGCCTCGTGCTGCCCCTGCCTCCGGGCCGTGGTGGCGAGGAATGCGTCGACGGCGGCGGCTGGGATGATGGGCTGGGCTGGGCCGGGCTGGGCTGGGCTGAGGCGTGTGCGTGTGTGGTTGGGCTCACGAGGAGCATGAGCAACCACTTTCTGGATTTGGGGGCCGGCGATGACGATGACAGCGCCGGTCCCCTCCTTGTTTTAGAAATAGCAGCGCAGAGCGCTGGTGCAGGCAGGCGTCATCTGCGTTGCCTGGCGTCGCAGTCTGTCCGTCCATGCTCTCTTTGTCGCATCGTCCTGCTGATGCTGGTGTTTGTCATCCACCATCATCGACCCATCTGAAGCCCATGGCAGCCACCGCACGGGGTACGGGTTAGATTACGTACAGGCAGGCTCGGCAGGCCGGGCGATGATGGCTTTCTTTTCCAGGCCCTGACCCTGATCGTGCCGCCGGTCCCAAGAACTCCCGCCGCCGACCAAGAAGGGAGGAGGATGGGGGGCATGGCATCAGCTGCACGGCTGAAGGGGCCTGAGACGGGGGTGGGGCGGCGGCATGATTCCACAATATTAGTGGGCGATCGTTGCCCACTTCCCGCGCGGCGGACCGTCAGCCGCAGGGGCCGGGGGTGAGGGAGAGAGCAGGCCTTCTCAGTGCCTTGATCAGGGAGAGTGGCATGGTGGCCAGAGATGTGCCAATCATGGGCTGTTGGATGCTGGTCTGTCTGGAGGCTTGTGTGATCATGTATCGGCCAAGTATGGAACCACGGGTGACAAGGTCCGGCTTATTGGCACCGGCATGATCGGCTGGCGGGGCCGTGACCACGGACTGAGAGACAGACAGCTGTCAGTGTCGCCGGCCGCGAGTTGATCTCGCGATGCGGAGCAATACTGCGACATAATGGCGTAGGATAACGCACGACACTGAAACCGTTTCTGTTCTAAGAATGTTGTTCTGCGTAGTCGGTAGACGCACCATTTATACCACACGCTTGGGCTCTCGTGCTCCCATTCCTCGCCTGGAGGGAGAAGATCCATCGAATGAATGCGGCCGGAAGACTTGAGGTATGGTCTGGCATTTCCTCCAAGCCTTGCTGCCCACCCTCTTTCCCTCTCGGCACTCCGGGTGGCTTCGCGCCCTCAGCCCAGTGCGAGTTCTTCCTGCCACGAGATGGCGAGCGGGCTGATTAGGCTGGGCCCGAGAAAAGGCTAAAGTCTAAGACAAGACACGGTATAATGGCCGTGGCGCTTCGAAAGGCAAGAATAGCAACACAGCATTCATCAGCGGCGCGCAAACCGACGCCTCCGTCGCAACTCCCTTGTCGCCTGGCATGCCCCCCATCCTCTGACCCCCCCGGTTTTACACGCGCGCGTTGTTGTGCCCGGGGAAATATTGGCTGCGGTGGTTTGTGCTGCTGCGCCTTACTTGGACAAAGCTGGGTGAGATTGAGAACGGATATTAAGACATTTCCGGTACGTATAATTGCTACGAATTTGGACGACGACGGCACACGGCTGTCACGGCAATACGGCCGGCCCTCCCGTAGAGTAATGGAAGAGAGGGTGACGCGGCCGCAGCGGCGCGAGCTGACGCCGGCGATTGATGAGAAAGCAGACGGACTTGGAGAAGGCGGCTTTGCAGGACCACCCCCCGCAACCTCGTGCTCTCCGTTTCATCGTGTCTCTCCTATTCCCAGCGCCCAGCGCACCCGTTGTACGGGACGTGCCAAGGATGGGATGCCATGCCATGCGTGCCACCTCTTTTGGCCTTCAGCCCGTTCGTCCCGCAACTCACCGCCTCGTCCCGGGTAATGCCGTCCGTCTGGGCCCTGACTGGCCCGCGGTGCCGGCGCCGTGTCTCTCCTTATTGCTCGAAGGGCAGCGCCATGTCGCGCCGCGGTGCTGGGCGATGCCCACGCGCGCAAGCTGTCGCGGACGGGTGAGGTGACAGCCATGGCGTCCCGAGTCCACGGCAGCCCGTGGTCCTGGACGCACTGGGTGCGACAAGGAAGAGAGGGCTGCGGCCTGTCACGGCCAGTCTCGCCAATCCAATCCCAACCCGAGGACTGGCTGCTGCCCGCCCCCCTCCCCTTGCCCGGCCACCCCTGGCTTAGCCCCCGTCGCGGGACAATCGCCAGGGGAGGCGAGAGGGGAGGGGCTGAGCCTTGACGCCACGGGAACAAAATGGGATCGACTAGTGCGCAAAGTCCGGAGGGCAGGGACCTCGAACTTGGCGAAGAAGAATGTGTGTGAGATGGCAATTAGGTGGACGTGGGCTGTCTGCTGACTGCGGAACCGCCTTATTGATCTTGTACGAGCGCCGCACGGGTTGAGGTCGACGTAATCACTCCATGCCAGCTACTCGACGCGGCCCATGGAAAGTGGAAGGGGACGGGGCAAACTTGGCGATCCGAATCAAGCCGTGAGATGGAAACGGTCCTCGTCTGATGATGAGTGCGTTGCAAGTCGGGGGAGGCAGAGGGCGTCCACCTGGCCGCCATGCCGATTGGTGGATGTTGCTCCGCGTGTCGACGAGGGTCCGCCTGAACATCAATCTTATTCTCGATGGCCTCCTGATGGTCTACCTCAAGGCTCAGAGCCCAGTCTATATGCAGCTCGCGCTCGTACACGCGCAGCGCCAAGGCCCATGCAAGGATCCAGCCCAGCGGCTTGGTGTCGCATGCCCATGCGGCCTGCAGGCCCTGTCCTCTTCCCCCCCAACTTCATCCCACGCCGCTGGCCAGCTAGACGCATGTATCCCATCCCGTTCCGGGAGCTCCCCCATACCTCGGTGGCCGTCCGCGCTCTTCTCATCAGCCCTTGGCTTGGCGACCACGTTCCTGGTCTGGCCATGTACAGCCCAGCCCTGGCTCGGCTCTCCGCACGAGCCTGCTGCTGGCCACTTGCCGTCCGCGCCGGCACGGGACAAGCCCAGGAGCCACGCTGATTCCAACGGCACCCCCCCTCGCCACCCCCCCGGGGCTGCTGACCCCCATCGTACGCAATCTGGAGTCGTTTTCGGCTCCGATAGGTAGCCGGGATCACGGATACCGCTGCGGACTTGGTTCAGGCTGGCCATGGCTCCCGCTGCCCCAGATCGTCGCCGCCGTTCTGGGGGCACGACGCAGTTCACGCCGGACGCCTCGCCGCTCGACGCCATAAAGTCGGACCCTGTCCCGCTACCTGCTCGCCGGTCCGTCATCCCACTTCTGTCGACACAGCATTCTTGGTCGGGGCTTCGGTCTTGGAGCGAAAGAGACGAGCCTGCTGGTGACGGGACGATCCGTCCGTCCATCTTGCCGTGCGGCCTCGATCGCCTCCTTAAACTCCTTTGGGTCTAGGATCCCCCCATACCGAGACCAGCGCCTCGGTCCTCCCTTCTATACCGCTTGGCTATTCGACCATTCGACCGTGTCTCCCTGGAAGCTTCCGCGGATCTCGTCGATGTCTCAGCGACAAAATCGAGCGTCCCGCCTTTTCGTCGACCAGATAAGAGACACACCGGGCCCATGGTATGATCTCCCATTCTGTTGGGTCCTTATTTGTGGCTCACCGAGCCAGTTCACAGCTGCCCGTCAAGGACGCAGTCATCGTCGCCGCACCAGTCTCTTGGCACCACCATGTCTTCGGCCTCCAGCCCCGTCTCTATCATGACGCCCGAGTCGGATGCTTGTAGCTTCAATCCCACGTCTCCTGCATTTGAGGGTTACGACTACATGTACCGCAGCATGGTACGCCAGCTTCTCTCGAGGTACACGAGACAAGAGCTTGATCAACTCTTTGAGGAGGAATATAGTAATGCAGCCGCTTCATGTGGGTAAAACTCAGGGGCTTGTGAAGCCGTCATCGGCTCTGTTTATGTGCCGGCTAACCCATGCCAACAGATAGGCCAGCATCCCTCGCTGGCACGCAGAGTGGTGCCTATGGCAGCCTTGTTCCCGATGATCTGTCACACAGCGTGATACCGTATGCTTCCAGCTTCAACCCGCTCGACGACATGTCTCCTCGCACCCAGCTGCGCTCCATCCACTATTCCTCAGCCACACCAGGCTCCCTGCCCTCCGTGGCCTCTGCTGGTAGCCCGACGCACGGCACGAGCAGCACGACCAGAGCAGGCGGACGTTCGTCATCCAGCCGTATGGACTACGCCTGCGGCTTCTGTGCAGAAATCGCCATTCCCAAGACCTTTACCCGCAGAAACGACTTGAGGCGCCATATAGATCAGTTCCACAACACGAATGCGCAGTGGCTCTGCCAACATCCTGGCTGTCACATGGCCTTTGACTGGTCGACAGCCTACCAGATCCATCTGCGCGAGGATCACGGCGGCTCCCTTATGAAGGTGAGCGAAGCCAAGGTAGTGCTGTGCCCGCAGACCGTGTTTGCTTGCGGCTATGAGGCATGCCCTCGGGTGTTTGAAGCAGCTGATGACGCCGACATCCCCGCCACCTGGAAGCTGTACACGACTCACTTAATAAAACACTGCGAGGAGGGTCGGGGAACAGGCCCGTGGGAGTATTCTCACAGGATGCGAAATCTGCTGAGCCAGTCTTCGCTCTCAGCTGCCTGGGAGGCTTCGTCGTCAGACTATGGCGACAGCACTCAGCTTCATTGGGATCCCGCCTCCAGTCGTACCTTACGCAAGCTGCTGGAGACGAGACACATAAGCAATGTTCACCAGCTGGTTAACTGTGCCGTGATGCTAGGATCAGCCAAGGAAAATGTCGACAGGCTAGCGGCCGGGTTTGACCTTCGGCTGCCCATCAGGAGGGATTGTCCCGCGGCAGCATTGAAACACGGCATGCGCGAGGAAGCATCTCCTGCAGAGTTGGCCTTGAGTGCGGTGCCCTACAGTATGCCAAGCTCGAGTTCTACAGCGTACCAGGAGGTGCCAGGCGATGCCCAACTCTCGCTTCGACACTCTGGGCCAGTCAACAACTACACCATGTATAACGACAGTCAAGATTTACCGACACCTGTAACCTCACCGCATGCCATGTATGGGCTGCCGGGTCCAGCTATGTATCAATCGTCACAGGAAGCAGTGCCGCATCAGCGGTACGCCGGCGCTCACGGCTCTGTTGCAATCGCCAGGGATCAAACAGTTGCTTGGCCCGCATCGTATACTTACACCAAAATGCACCTGGATGATGCCATGGCTCTAGAAGAGTAGAGCAGCTTAGTGTTCCGAGCCCTGCTCGTATGCACGCTTCATGGAGATAGTTGATGACTTGGAAGTGATGGTACATACATTTAGCCCCTTGGCCTGCCGGCGCGGCAGAGAGCGATGGGGTATAGATAAGGGGAAGGCCGAGTTAGGATAGATCTTTTGATCACTTAGGTCAGTTCCGCGTCCCCCTACTTAGGACAAGGTATAATACTACGTACTAAGGTTATCATGAGATTAAGATGAAGAAAGAGCTACGTAGAAGCTAGTCTATTGCAAAGCGGCTATACGAGCTTCGAGAGCATCCGAGCTTACCAAGAGGTCCCCGCCGTCGAGGAATCCATCGTACGGGAAGCAGCCCATGATTGCGTACTCTGGGTAGTAGGTTTCGCGGTCGCCGACATCATCTAGGGAGAAAATGTATAGCGACTCCATAAACCGGATCCAGTTTTCATTAACCTCTGCGCCGTCGTCCGGGTGAAAGAAGTTGCGGTAGAAGGCGAGCTTCATATACCGCCGGAGGAAGTAGACAAAGAACTTGGCTTCCGCAAAGGGCGGATATACCCCGTCCACGATAGGGTCCCGGTGGTCGAATTCCGCAAACCTTGCCATAACCCACGAGCTATCGTCTACTTCCGAGCCGACCCTATCCGGCCGCTCTATCTTGAACGTTGGCACGTCGTGACGCTTTAGCGGCGGAAAGGTCACCATCCAGGAGCTAAATCTAGCCCAAGGCACGATGGGAACACCTGCTGTAGCGTCTAGGCTCTCGTCCTCCCCGCGCTCATCATTCAACGCCCCTAACACGTGGCCACAAGCCCAGAGCAAGCGCATCAGCTCCAGAGCGACGGCATGTGCATCTGAATGGCTTCCTCCATCTATAAGCTGGACGGGACACGCTCCGCGTTGATCTGGGTCGCCATCCTCTCCCTCGTAATGCTCCCTCTCGTAGCAGCTACGGGCCCTTCCCGAGCAGCTTGCAAATCGCTGCTCCATAATGGCCTTGGCTTCTACATCACAAAGAAGCTCTTGTAATAGCCACTCGCTATAGGCCCCAAATACTTCTCTTTGTTCTTTCTCGGCCGTCTCGAACCGAAGGATAGGAAAAGTATCGAGAAAGTCGGCGTGCTTAGCCCCTGGGAATTCGGAATAGGGCTTGAGTTTTAGATCCTTCCTAGCCGCAGCTTGCACCCACGGCTCCTTGTACACGCCAGCGAGGGCGGCGCCGGTGATGATGCTCCGGTAGATAGCCTTGTGTATATTGACCCTCCACTCGGCCATGCGATCCGGCGGCTCAGGCGTATCTAGGTCGGAGACATCCTCAGGCACGTTATATCCGCTACTGCAAAAGCGCTTCTCGAGAGCGCCAGCCAGGAGGTGGAATCGCCGAACGGCCAATAGGTCGTTCGGGCCGACATGGCGGCGCCTGCTGCTTAGCCCGGCCAGATCGATATTCCTTGGGGGCAGCTCAGCCAGGCGTTCGGCGTCCAGAACGACCTGACTTGCGCGGGTCTAGAACCGCCATTCAACCAAGGTTAGCTCAAAGCGCGGCTCGGCGGAGACCAAAGAGGGCAGATGGCACTTACCGCAACGAGTGCCTGCTCCGCAGCGGGGATGTCCCTTGCGAAGAGCTTCCAAGCTATACGTAGTCCGGCGTTGTTGGATTGCCATGCCTCCCACATATGTCGGCAGGTCAGGGCAAAAGAGAGGACATCTCGCGGCGTCGCGGCGTAGGAGAGTATCAAAAGCAGCAGTTCTGCGGGCGCTGTGCGGAATAGGAAGGTCGATGCCATCGCTTTTGTCAGGGCGGCAGCGGTGGATGATACACAGAGAAATGGGCAGTTCGAGGCCAACAGGTGTTGAAGAATTGAGTATGGACAAAAGGAATCTTTGTGGTTTAAATGCAGGAACGAAATGACAATGTTGGTCAGCAGCAACCAAACGGATATTAACCTTAACATACGTGCTAAACATCAAGACGCTAAGAACCCCCGACCCCCCGGGAGCTGCCTAATGAAGCTGGGGGCGGTCTAACCAGCCGTGTGACCGATGCTTCGACTTACATGCCCGCACCCTCCGCTGGTAGTGGACTCTGGCAACATGTTGGTTCGCTTCTTTTCGAAATTGAGCGATTAACCTCTATTCGACGAATGGAGAAAGGAGGAATAATATAGACAAAATTTGCCAGGGGATACGTCGGGTGAAGTAGGTCCCTTGCCGTCGTCGGCCATGAATCGGCTCTTTTGTCCCGTCCCTAAAGACCTAGGCATCTCATATGCAATCATCTCGTTAAGGGTATACAAGCCACTGCCCCGACACTTGGATCTCTATCTTGCTCGTCGAACGGGACGTGCAATCGACTGAGAAAGCTTCTATCCGTGGGCCTTATCGTTGCGGTCCTCCTTCCCCCATCCAACATCACCATCACCCGTCGTCGGCCTACTGCTCGGTAGCTCGCGAGCCTTAGACGTATATCCTGCCGTAGGCGACGCCGTAGTTGCCCGTCAAGAATCAATACTGTGTTGCCCTTTCCGGCTAGAGCCAAAGGAGCGCTCTCATCGCTATCAGCTGTTTTTCCATGTATTGTCATGTATCCTGGATGAAGTCTTGAGGAATCTCGGCAGACTTTAAGTGTCTGGTCTACTAGACGAGTGCTTGAGGGCCCTTCTTTTCTTCGTGTAGAGGATTTTTTAATATTAAACTCCTCTTCCTTCTCTTCGTTCAGAATATGAGGGGGTCTGTAGTCGTGCTGCTACTGGTAAGGCTGGGGGTCAGTTACTGCTTTCTACCCTACGAGGTGGAATCTTGATGACAGCCAATTATCATGCACAGTACATGCGCAGAAAACAAATTATACTTTAAGACCTACGCCGGAAATTATACGGCCACGTATTGAAAATATCTGCACAACGCCAAGCGTTTGGAAAGAGGAAACCATGATAAATGACGAGCAAGCGGGCGGAATGGAGAACAATACAGGGACAAAGATAGAAATCAAGATAAATTCGCCAATCGCGCAAGTGCGGCGACGGCTGAGAATTGACCGCCAGCTCCAGCCCAAGTCAAGGCCTGGTCCTTGACCCCCTTGCCTCCAATGCGCTCAGCCACGCGTACGTCATCATCAGACCCGAGACCGAGCTGACCTTCTGAGCCGAACCCTGTGGCATAGGCATGGCCTTCCCTGTTGATGAAGATGGTGTGATCGGTGCCGCAGGCGACATGGAGACCTTTACCGATGTTAGGGACGGCGGTTGGACGGAGGCAGATACGCGGCTTGTTGCGTTCATCGCAACGGACGAGGGCCACATCCTGCAGTTGCTCCGGTGTGAAGTCAACGCCCAGCTGCCCACCGTCTATCCGGCCCCAGACGAGGCACTGGCCGTCAGCCGTGACGGCAGCAGAGTGGTGAGCGCCTCCAGATAGAACAGTGACGCCCTTGCCACACAGACCGGGTATCTTCATGGGGAACGGGAGAAGGACGGAGTCACTGCCAGCCGTCTTGACGTCGCCAGCTTCACCGAAGCTGTTGAGGCCCCATCCCCAGACGTTATCCTGTCGATCGACGGCGAAGCAGTGGTACTCCCCAGATGCGATGTACGTTGCGTTTTCCCGGCAAACGCGAACGATGCGGGGCCTAAGCCGTTCCTGGTGACGTCCAAACAGGCGTTGGCCAAACTGGTTCTGGTTGCCGCTACCCCATGCCCAGATATTGCCGCTGCTGTCGAGGGCTAGAGCGTGGTTGGCGCCGCAAGTGATCTGGGTGATGTTCTGGAGGCCTTGGATCAGGATGGGCGTCTTCTGCTTCTCTATAAGGGTCCCGTCAGGCTCATACCCAAAGCCTTCCTTGCCTTCAGGGTCCTGCTCTCTGCGTCAGCACACGTGTGAGGGGAACTCGCAAGCGAAGAAGTAGAGGGCTGGCCGTACGCGGAACGTCCCCCATCCGTAGACGAGGCCCATGTCGGTGAGCGCAAGGCTGCAGCTATCGCCAGCGGCCACGTCGACGAATCGCGTCTCAGGAGGGAAACAGCTCGCTGGAATCGCAGCGGGGGTTGATTTGTGCGGGTTCAGCTCCCCCTCGTCGTCGTCCGATTCCGCATCGACATCTCGCAGACCGCCATCCCAGTCAGTGTCGCGCCCAAGAGCGTTGTTGTCGTTGACCCCCCAAGTGACGATCTCGTTATCCCGCGTCAAAGCGACCGAGTGCATGCCGCCGCAGGCCAGGCGAACGACGTGGAATCTAGACGCATCGTCTGCATCGAGGTACGGATTGACGCGAGGACGAGGCGCCTCCGTCTGCTTGGGGCCAAGACCAAGTTCGCCGTTCTCACCGCTGCCGAAGACAAGGACGGTGACGACGTCCGTGGGTACTCTGTTGATGGGGACGGGCTTGGCTGTCTTGACTTTGATGCCACGGCGACGACGGCCTCTTGAAGGGGATTCTTTATTAGCCACGGCGCGAGCAGAGCTGACCTTTGCCCTTTTGGACGGATGCCGTTCCTGCTCATCAAGCCCCGTCATTACTTGGCCAGCCGAGTCATAGATTCCGCCCTCACGCCTTCTCCGCGCGGAAGAAGCAGAGGCAGAAGCAGTTGACGAGGATGTGACGCCGGAGGTTCTCCGGCCTGGAGCACGGGGCTTGGCGGAACCTGGCGGCGCGATGGATCAGCAACAACGGCGCCGGACGCGACAAGGTTTCGTCTTACCCATGGTGGGATGCCTCTGGATGTGTGCCAGTCACCTTTAGGAACCTCTCGGAGCTGCCCTCGGCGGCCGCTCCAGTCGAGTCTCTGAAATTTGCAAGCAAGTAGTTGCTAATCCAACCTTTACGCGCTCTGCTGGAAAGCATATACGCGGTTCGCCTGGACGGCCAACGTGCATGCAGACAAAGCGCACTAGCGCGTTCCGACCAACAACCTTTGATCCTTCTTCTGTCAACATGCCAATGATGGCACTTGATTGACGGCAAAGCAGTCCGCCGCCGAGGTACGGAGCAAGCCGACAACTTGCTGAGAAACTCACTGCAAGTGTCAGGACGTACGCTAATTCTTCTCAGCCCAACGTGTTACGAGACATGCGTGACATCAGCGGTCGGTGAGTTCACGACAAGTCGCCGGCGGAAGTGGACACAAGGTGGTCTCCTTCGGTGCACAACGGTGAATGGTGACTCACCCTGTAAGACCCAACGTTTAAGCCCGTCTTTCCGCCCTTAACGCCCACTCTCCAGCTGGGGGGGTAATGCGCAAGGTATGAACGATCGCGGTGGCGACTGGCAACAGCTTCACCACGGCTCTCCCACGCCTCCCGTTCTGTCTCTCCTCTTTTTACTCTTTGTCGTGTAAAGCTTCCATTCATAACCGCTTCAACACCACACAAACGACGAAATGCTTGGCATGTAAGATCTACTAATAGTATTACTTTGCCTCATAACTACGTCATTTTCACACATCAAGTGTCCCGGAGGCTGCGTAAGATTCGGCGAATATTTACAACGTGTTGGCTTTAGGTCGCAGCTCTGTTCTATGTGCGGGACCATCATTTTGGCATCCATCCATAAACGACCTCTTTTTGGCCTGCAACTTTATTTGACCAAAGTTTACATAACGGAGTCGGTCCCATGGTGCTGTCCTCGGGCTTTATTTCGGTGTCGAGCATGTCGGCAAAGCTCAAGACGCCAGGGCGCACAGCGAGAGAGAGTCCAGTCATTTTGGCGCGAGAACCAGCAGCTTATTGCTGTCTAGTGATACATTCCATAATATTTGTATACAAGCCTCGTTCTGGCCAGAGCATTGCAGTGAATGGAATCAAGCCTTTACTGGGTCACCGTGGGACGTGAGCATGGTTTTAGGCCAATTTGCAATGGATGTCTAATCACTTTAGCTTAGTGTCGCTGTGGTAGCAACTGTCGCAGAAAATGGCTGCTGGGCTCAAAGCGGCATGAATCTGCCATTGTCGGGACCGCAGGCGGCGCTGTTGGCGCAAGCTCCCAGTCGTCGGAGACAATGAGCGAGAATACCTCTCGTTGTGCTCCGTATGTTATCAACAGCCGAGGTGCGGCTCGCCAGCTCCGTGTTACCCCGTACTGCAAGAGGCACAGTGGCTCAGATACTCAGTCAAACGCTGAGTCCTGAACCGAATCCATGCAGTCTACTCCGCTCATCAAATGTATTCCAAATCATTACCATGCTAGAATGCACATTCTCGATTCAGCCTGAGTTGCGATTGGATGGCGTCGACGCTGAATTGTACCGATCGGGATGACTTCTGCCAGCATCCAGCGGAAGCGGGACAATACGCGAAAGACCACGCAAAGTACGAGCACGTTGCGGGGTGTTGGGACTCGTGCGTCTCATTTTTCCGGACGAAAACCAATTGACAAGACTGTGGCGTCAGGGATCTGCCCTGCTCCGTTACATATAAGAACTCGGACTTTGGACCATTAAGAAAAGCTGTAGGGGGCGTGGGAAGGGGGACTTGGCACTGCCGGGTCGACTTCAGCCGCGTCGCCGCAAGGGGGCGACGGCAGCAGTCAGTAGGGTGTTTGGTAATGTTCGCAGGGTCACATCGTCGGGGTACAAGGCCGGAGGCGGTCGATGGACGGAAGGGGCAGGATCCTGGTTGCTGCTTTGAAATGCGACGAGAGGGCTTAATCCAGCGCTCAGAGCGGCACGAGCATGACAACTATTGCTGACGGTGGCATACCACCGCATCATCCACGGAGCAAGGTACAAGTTCGCCTCATCTGACCTGCAGACCAACGCTTCTCGCCATTGCCGGAGGAATGTCTTTGTTCGGCTCAAAATATCCCGAGGCTTCCATGCTTCCATGATGACAACGCGCGGGCTTGCCAGGGCTTACAAGCAAGATCTTGTGCTGGTGAATTGTACCCACTCTAACGAGGAGCTCGACTACGTGGTTTTTCGTGCCGGTCAACCGGTGTGCCGCCCGACAATGATCATCTGCCTATTGATAAGCGCTACTCCTCTGCGCATGCATGTTGCTATTTCTGGACATGAATTGCTCAGTATATTTATCGTAGGCTGGATATTTCGGCGGCAAAAGCATGCAGAAGGTGAATCATTCATGCTCCAAGAGGCACAAACTTGGAAAGATTTCCAGATGTCGTCGTCGTCATCTGGCCCATCTTTCGAGAGAACTTCAGCTTTTCGGGCAGCCCATGAACGGGTAGCCTGCAAGCGACAAGCTACTGATTATTGGCTACAGAAGCATAAGGCAAGAATTTGCGTTGATGTCTGCTCCGTAATAATTAGAATACGTGGCAATGATTACGAATCCTCTCTATACTGCCCATGGAAATTGCCCGCCCGTGGTTGGCTTTGCAAACAGGCCAAATTTAACTATTGCGAGCATTGATCGCGATGATGGGCAGTATCTTCGGCGACAGTCGCCTGGATTTTGGTGATTGTTGCATCCATAAATCTCTGGAGACTGTGTAATAGTCCGTATCACGGATCAATGCCAGGTCATGAAAGGGTGGCAATGAATACTACTATAATTCCCATGTTCAACAAGAGCGGGTTACTGCCCCAAGCGTAAGCTACAGGTTTCATCGACGGCTCCGAACGGTCATCAGGCAGGAAACTTCCATGGAGAAATGGACCTACGAGCAAAAGCTGGACATCTATATTGAGATATTTGCATTGATGTATGATGTGATTATGGGCTTGCCGTGTTGCTTCCACACAACTCCTTGTCGCGCGGTGAATGGGACCTAGCCCATCTGATACACCAAGGAGCTCGTTTACGCGAGCTGGGGCCGTAGAATTCTACCCGATTGAGACCCAAGCTTGCTCATCTAAATTCTAGCAGTTGGTATATGACGCGTATGGCCCAAAATTCTTGGTCTCTATGGCGTGACACCTGTACCAAGATTATGTACTCAAAAGGCGGAGCAAACGAAGCAAATAAATAAATGCGATACGCTACGCTCCTTTGTCCTTGAGTGTCCAGGCAAAACAGCTGTAAAAACTGGATAAATAACTCGAAAACCCTCCAACTTGCACCAAGCAATCCATATTCTTTATTTGCTCGTCGCCGAGTGAGCTGATTACTGACATATTGAAGAAACGTTCTACATAAAAGGGCAAGTATTTAAAATGAAGGTTGGTGTAATACGTAGGACCCATATAACTAAGCACCAATGCAAACGATATAAGTAAAAATGAGAGACTTTGATCCATATAAGAGAAGCACCACTGTGCAAGAGTAATGTGCCTTCGCCACTTCACCACGCTACCACTACAGGGTGTAACAGAATTTCTCCATCAGGTTAACCAGAGATATCAGGTTAAATGAGGGAGAAGGATAAGGCCCAACTGTAGGCATTGTTTCAGCACGACAGATGAAATGAGTCGATACGAGCAACGTATCGGAACTCAAGGGGTTCGGTCTTGTTTTGCCTCTTGGCAACATCAAGCAGTCGGCAGGCAAAGCTGTGAAAGATGTTGGAAATGCAGCCTGATTCCTAAAGACTTGGAGACAATCAGCATGCCGTGCAGTAGGATGGATGCCTGGTGAAATGCCTCACCAGACAATGTGTCTTATGGCCCTATTTTCGACCCGTTATCTTTGAAAAGAAGCTACGTCTAGGGGTAGAGGTTTTGGAAGAAGTTATCTTCGGCGCTGATGTCACTCTCGGCGTCGTGGCTGTCTTGGCCCGCACTTCTTTCGCCCGTTTCTGGGCGCGAAAGTCGTCGATTGCATTTTGCGCATTTCGATGGCGGGTATAAGCCCTCTCTGTCGACCGCCGCAGGTTTTCCTTCCAGTCGGGCGTTTCGCAATATGCGTCGTACCACGGTTTGTCGCTGATGGGCTCCGTGTATACGAGCGTGCCGTCAGACTGTTCCGTAACGCGGCCGACCATTGTAGCGGACAGGTATAAGTGATTGGATATGAATGGAATGAATATGTCTTGAGACAAAACACTGGCGGGTTCTAATTCGTGAATCTGCTTTTCTTTCGACTTGATTTTTTGCGCTCTCGGGCAAGCCTGTGTTTAAATGCTGGATGTGGCATTGCTTGAAACTGCCGACGCATGTCCAGCAAGCTGAACTTGAACGCGCCGGAGCTAGAACAGCGGTGGCTAACTTTTTCCAGTTCAGTCAAGGCGACAGAGCTAGGAGCTGTGGATGGCGGAAATCACCAATAGTGCCTTTTTTCACCCAATGATATTCCTTTAACTTCCAGCTGGCATCAAAGCTCCCGAACGGTATTGGCGTCATGTGTCGGTAGCAAGATGCTATCAATAAGGCGGCAGGAAGCCTTGGCGTCTGCATGTCTCTGCACAGGCGTTTTTCATTGGGTGCCTCGTTTTCATCAGTGGTTTGGAACGCTATTATGCGGAAAAGCCTCGCAAGGCAACTTGGTAACGGCCGCTGAACTGCAGCATGGCTTGCGACGTCGCCCCAGCTTCTTTCGGCAGACATGATGCCTGTGCTGTATGTGTGCATTTGTGCGGAGTCATCACTGCATCTACTCAATAACATAGTGACATCAGACATATGCTCAATGTGATATCGGATCAATCCTGAGAATCTATTTCTTCGTTGATGTTCTTTGGGCTTACGCCAAGATGGATAACCAGTCCAGCAGACACTATTTCGACACCCTGACGTTCTCCTCCACAACCCAAGTATGGTCATATCAAAGTAGATCGACTGAAAGCCATGGAAACAGCTCAAGGCATCCCATGCTCCACTTTGACGACATCCTGGATAAGGTGTCCCAATATGCAAGATGAACACATCCATTAACACCTGGAGCTTCTAGAATCCTTGCTAATAAATCACAGAAGCGACTGTTCAACGAGCCGGCAAAGAAAAAAGCCAAGCCCTCAGTTTCCCTGCTGTATGTTTACCGCCTGCAGAAGGAAGAATCATGTTCCTACTGAACTTGACAGGCTAGGAACGGGAAATGGCAAGCAACACCCGCTTAGCATCACCGCGGCGCTCTTTGAGGAACTTCTCGGCAGGGGTCGGCTGGCTTGGGCGTTTGTTCGCAGCATACACTGCAACAACGGTTCCCTGGGCCATTTCGTAGACTACGCGAGCGGCAAATCCGACGCAAAACCTTCAAGCCTTTGTCCGTCCCCCCTGCCCCATTCCCCGTCCCGGTCCATAGCGGAGAAGAAAGGTCCCTGACGAACCCAGGAAGCCATCGTCATCGCAACACCGTATACCCCCTTCCATGACTTCTCTCTCGCGCTACGCATCTCCGTCACTGCCGGCGCGCTCACCGGCCTGCTCCTCTGCAAGCTCCCCTCCACCGTGCCCAGTATCCTCGACCGGCTTCAGGCACAGCCACCCGACGGCTCGCCGTTCAATGTCCTTGCCGTCTTATACGATGAGTTCAGCCGCCGAGCCGAAATCTGGCGCGCCAAGCTGGACGCTGAGGTCGTGCGCATCGAGCAGACAACGGCCATGACCTCTCTCGCGCCGCTCTCCCCCGACGCGGCGGCACTCAGTGAGAGCGACTACGAGCGCCTGGCGCGCGACATGCACGCCTGCAACACGAACCTCATCTTCTTGAGCGACCTAGTCAGCTTCGAGCTCGAGTTCGGCGCCTTCTGCAGCAATGTGGCCGGGGTGTTTGAGCAGCTGCGGAACGCGGCGGGACTGGCGCCGCTGCAGGGCGTGCCGGCTCGGGATAGTTTTCAGCAGTGCCTGGGGTTCTTGATGAAGTTCAGTCGGTTACGGCAAGGTCAGACGCAGGCTTTGCGGTCGCGAATACAGAGCCAGACCAATCTAGTGAGTTCGCGGTAATATGTCTCGCACTTCGGCTTACACTGTGTACAGCTGTATAGCCTCATCTCCCAGAGAGACAGTCGGGTTAACTACATCATTGCCGATGAGTCGCGAGGGATCGCTCTCGCGGCACAGCAGGACAGTAGAACCATGCGCACTATTGCATTCATGACGCTCGTCTTCCTGCCTAGTACATTGGTGGCTGTAAGTAGGCGGGAGTCATCGCATAGTGACTCTGCCAAGCTCTAATGCGTTGCGTAGAGCGTCTTCAGTACCGGCATGTTTGACTTGAAAGCCCAAAGCTCCGACAGCGTGATTGCTCCGCTGTGGTGGATATTTGTGGTGGTTTCTCTGGTTTTCACCTCGGTCGTCGTCGTCGCTTGGTGGTATTGGAATAGAAAGGCCTCGTTCTTTGCACTACCGCAGGACAAGGGGAGTGGGAATGTTTAACATCAGCCTGCATTTTGAACGCCGGGGTACGACATGAACTATCTGGGTATCGGTTTTACGAGAAGGTTTGGGCTGAGCCTGGATGGACTCCTTAGCCAACATCCTTGTCCATATCGTCCCGCCGCCTCTTGTCTCCTGCCTTGCCTCGTCTGTTTCCGAAGCCCTTCTTCTCCCGGCTGTCCATCAGAGCCTTCATCTCATTCCTTGAATGCCGCTGAGCCTCCTCTACTCTGCCCTGGAACGTCATTACCTCTTCCTTCTCCGTTGGGTACGCCTCCAGCTCCTTGCCCATGGCTGCTTCAATGCGCTTGAATACCTCAATATCGTACTGGGTAACCAAGCTTATGGCGACACCAGACTTGCCTGCACGCGCGGTACGTCCAACTCGGTGGATATACGTCTTGGAGTCCATGGGGAGGTCGTAGTTCAGCACGACGTCGACCTTGGGGATGTCCAAACCACGGGCAGCAACGTCGGTGGCGACGAGAATGTCTCGCGTGCCGGCGCGGAACTTGTTCAGCGCCCCCAATCGCGACGACTGCGACAGCTGACCGTGCAACGGGATGGCGCCGAAGCCAAGCGTGCGCAGGAAGATGGCTATCCGTTGCGTCTCGTAGACGGTCCGGGTGAAGATGATGGTGGACTTGCCGGCAAATTCGTTGACAAGATAGATGAGATACGTGTCCTTTTTGATCTGAGGCACGAAGACATAGTGCTGGAGGAGGGTCGATACGGTTTGGTACTTGTTGAAGCTGATGCTGACCTTGACGGGATCGCGCAAGCTGGCGCGCTGCAGACTCTCGACCTTGGAGCTCATTGTGGCCGAGAACAGATAGGTGCGGCGCTCGCGGGGTATGAACTTGAGGAGCTTGTCGATGCTTGGCCCGAAGTCCATGTCCAGCAGGCGGTCAGCCTCGTCCATGACTAGATACTTGAGCGTTCTCAGTGAGAAGCCCTTTGTCTTCTCGAGGTGGTCAACCAGTCGACCCGGAGTCGCCACAATGACGTGCGGCTTCTTGCCGAGCGCAATCGCTTGCGGCACCATATCGAGACCTCCAACGATGACGGCGCAACGGAGAGAAATAAGGGAACCGAGCGCCTCGAAAGCCTGGCCAATTTGCGCAGCCAGTTCACGGGTTGGGGCTAGCACGAGGCCAAAGAGCGGCTGAGGCTTATCGAGCAGCGCCTGTAGCATGGGCAGCGCAAAAGCGGCCGTCTTTCCGCTACCAGTCTCGGCCAGACCGATGATGTCGCGGCCCTGGAGGGCGACGGGAATGGACTTTTCCTGGATCGGGGTCGGGTACTTGTAGTTGAGGGCCTCGCAGGCTTCGCAAAGTGAATCTACGATACCCTGAGGACTGTTAGCTACGGCGGCGCACGCATCAAACGGGAGTAGCACGCACCAATTCCTTGAAAGTCTTGGGGGGACCCTCGGATGACTCCTCGACGGGCTCGACCTCGTCCTCTGCCGGTGCGCCATCCAATGTGGCGGACTCCTCGGTGGACTCGGGGGACGTGGCGGGAGCGCTCTTCTCGGGCACGCGCTTCTTTTTGGGCGCCTCATGCGCGATCTTTCTCCGCTTGATGTCGCCCATATTGTCGATCAGCTCGGCAGGCAATGTGCAGAGGTCGACGGAGGTTGACTATCAAGGTTTGCAGAGCGACGGGAAAAGGTTCTGGTGTTCTCCATCGTATTTGGTAGAGCCAAAAATTTAGCGGGGCCACTTATCGCACGTGCGGGTGCTCTTATCGCAAGTCCCCGCCAAACTTTTTTCTTCTTGGCCGGCGCCAGCTGCGCAGACTCTACCGGCGGCCTTGCCATTGATCACACCAACCAAATCATCAGCTTTAACCATGGCTCGGAAACGAACAAAGAAGAGAACCCATGTCGGGGCCGACAACAAGGAGACGGCGGCGGCGGGCCATGCGACGGCGCGCGACCCCAAGAGCATGGTCATCCGCATCGGCGCCGGCGAGGTCGGCTCCAGCATCAGCCAGCTTGCCATGGACGTGCGCAAAGTCATGGAGCCAGGCACGGCCAGCCGACTGAGGGAGAGGAGGGCCAATCGGCTCAAAGACTACCTCGTCATGTGCGGCCCGCTCGGCGTGACGCACATGATGATGTTCTCGCGATCCGAGGGCGGGAACACGAACCTGCGAGTTGGCCTGGCGCCTCGAGGACCGACAATGCACTTCCGCGTCGAGAACTACTCGCTGTGCAAGGACGTGCAGCGCAGCCAGAAGCATCCGCGCGGCGGTGGCAAGGAGTATCTCACGCCGCCTCTGGTAAGATAAAGCCCAGTGCCTTCAGCGTCTTCCGGGCTAACATCAACAGCTGGTCATGAACAACTTTTCCTCCCCCAACGCCGACGCCAAGTCAAAGGTGCCCAAGCAACTCGAATCGCTCGCCACCACCACATTCCAGTCGCTCTTCCCTCCCATTAACCCTCAAGTCACCCCCCTCAAGACGATCCGCCGAGTGCTGCTGCTGAACCGCGAGAAATCCGAGGAGGACGACGGCACCTTCATCGTCAACTTCCGGCACTACGCCCTCACTACGAGGTCGACGGGCGTTTCCAAGCAGCTGCGCAGGATCAAGGCTGCAGAGAAGCTCATGGCCACGAAATCGAGCCGCCAGGGCAAGATGCCTAACCTGGGGAAGCTCGAAGACATTGCCGACTACATGACGGGCGACAACGATGGCTACACTACGGACGCGACGAGCGGCAGCGAGGCCGACACGGATGCAGAGGTCGAGGTCGCCGACGCAGCTCCGCGCAGGGTGCTGTCAGCGAAGGCCCGCCAGGCGCTGGAGCAGAGCGGCGAAGCCGAGGAAGAGGGTGAGGACAACGTGGAGAGGAGGAGAGTCAAGCTAGTCGAGCTGGGACCTCGCATGAGGCTGCGCCTGACCAAGGTCGAGGACGGCATGTGTGCGGGCAAGGTTATGTGGCACGAGTACATCCACAAGAGCCGAGAGGAGATCAAGGAGCTGGAGAAGCGATGGGAGAAGCGGCACCAGGAGAAGGAAGCCCGACGCAAGGAGCAAAAAGCCAACGTGGAGAGGAAGAAGGCGGCCAAGGAGGCCAACAAGAAAAGTGGGGATGGGGAGCACGACGATGAGGATGAGGAAGACGAAGACGAGTACTACAGCGGCATGGACGTGGACGAGTTCGACAGCGAGGGCCTGGCGGGTGATGCCGAGTACAAGGTAAATGAGAAGATGGAGGAGGATGGTCAGTGGGAGGACGAGGCGGAAGAGATTGGCAGACGCTGAGTGGGTGGAGCTGAAAAATAGCTGCTCGGTAACAAGATTGCCGTATATTTTCATCTCTGGAGTCCGGGGGGCAAGGCTAATAAGCATGGGCCATAAACGTCGAGTCGAGTGTAATAATTTGGACTAAGGTTCTGACGCTGACATGGTCGCGTGCTCGCTCCGCCACACAGTGAAGCTATGAGTGAGTCACATAACAACCATACTGCCTTTGCGGCCCTTCTCTGGCACTTCACACATGATTGCGAGTCGATGGAACGCTGTTCATAATTGAGGAAAAGGCCATGTCGATGCCGGCCCAGCCGAGGCCGTCCACAGATACATGCATGTACAGGAAGCAACGACATACGTCCGCGAACGTCGCGATAAGGTTTCCGGAGGCTGACAGCCGACGATGGGGCTCGACATACGAGTAATTACCGCAGAGAGCGAATTTTAAAAAGCCAGCACCGATGTGGCAGGAGACGTCGCGCGTGGCGGGATAACATCAGCGTGCCGTCGTCGAAAGGCGGCCCGCTGTCGCCGCTCAGCCCCGTGCCGAGGTGGGCTCCCCCGCCCGTTAATTTCCCCATACGGCAACCAGCCACCACCTTCACGACCGCGTCCCACGATCTCTTATTACAAGAACTAGACGTCCGACGTGGCCTGCAAGCATGGTATTTTGAGTTCTGCCGGTGCATTTCGAGATAGACGCCATGATTCGACAGTCAACCAGAGTGGCGCGTGCCGCCGCCCGCCGACCAGCCGTGAAGCCATCCTCCATCCCTGGACGCCATCTGCGATGGAACTCATCGACCGGGGCGCAGACAAGCTCCAGCAAGCTGCCCTGGGGCCTGGGGATTCTCGCCGCTGCAGGTGCGGGGTATTTGCTCTACGGTGCGAGCATCAGCATCACTCCGTCGTTGGCGCCTGTGCCGGCGCTGCTTGCGTCCAGCCGCGTCCCCGGCATCCCGTCTGCTGGGTCCGAAGCCGACATTCCCGTCGAGTCCCCCATGGTGGAGCTTGATCTCGCCGCCGCCAACGCCAAGATCCGAGAGCAGGCTCACAGTTTCGTCTTTCCCAACGGCCAGACGCAGGGTAGGGTGGACGTTGTGCGCCTCCCGAGCAATGAGCGCGTCGAGGATGAGTGGGCGGTGGCCGTGGGACCGGGCCCGGCTGGGAATGAGACGCTGTATGCTGGCGTTTACGACGGTCACGCGTGCGTAAACAACCCGAGCCTTTGTTCCGCATCTTCCACAGACCTTGTATAGCTGACGGCGTTGAAGCGGCTGGGCCACCTCAGCCATACTGAAGCAAGCCCTCATCCGCTACGTCTCCATCGCCCTCGGTGAGCTCCCGCCCTCGAGTGATGGGGATGTCGTTGACGGCGCCATCAAGGACGCCTTTGTCCGCCTCGACGACCGCATCATGGCCGAGGCCAAGCAAGCTACCGCATCCTCCGCGGCCCATCAAGGCTCCGCGTCGGGCATCCGCGCCCTCGCGCCCGCCCTGGCCGGTTCCTGCGCCCTGCTGTCCATCTATGATGCCGCCTCATCTACACTGCGCACTGCCGTGGCGGGCGACTCGCGCGCCGTGCTGGGTACATGGGCGCCCGATACGGGTGCGTACGTCGCCGAGGCGCTGAGCAAGGACCAGACAGGCTTCAACCAGGATGAGGTCGCGCGCCTTGCCGCGGAACACCCCGGCGAGGTGGGAGACATAGTCGATTCCAAGTCGGGCCGGCTTCTGGGCATAGCCGTCACGCGCGCTTTTGGCGACCACCGGTGGAAGTGGCCCAACGAGGAGGTCACCGCCGCGCAGAGCCGCCTCTTCGGCTACCCGCCGCGCCCCAAGTCCAAGACGCCGCCGTACATGACCGCCCGACCCGAGGTCACCACCCGGCGTGTGGCGGCCGCCGACTTTGCCATCCTCGCGTCCGATGGCCTGTGGGACGTCATGTCCAACGCCGACGCCGTGGCCTGCGTCGAGCGCTGGCTCGCAGCCAAGAAGGCGGGCAGGCCAGAGCCGGTGACGGCCGCGCCGTCCAAGTTCAATACCGACGAGGATGGGTATGCGAGCTGGAAGGCGATGCCCGAGAACTTTGCCATCGAGGACCTCGACAGTGCGGCTGTGTGCCTTCTCAAGAACGCGTTGGGCGGCCGCCGGAGGGAGTTGTTCTGCGGGGCCGTGACAGCGCAAGCTCCGGTGAGTCGGTATGTCAGGGATGATATCACTGTGCAGGTGATTTTCTTCAAGGATCCGTATGGGAGTGATAAGTGATTGGTGGTGTTTGGGCATTTTGGTTCATACATGTGCAATTTTAGAAGACCTCGTCAGCAGCCTCGACTTGAGAGGGACCAAGGTTTGTTTTGTTGTTTTGTTCAGTATTGCATAAAGTCCAACTAGGACATCAGCATAAAAAACATAGGAAATAACACGAAGTGGCCAGGTAGCCGCCATATGAGACTGTATCTCCATTGACATGATCGGGGCTCATCAGGCACGAGGCACGTGGTTGCTTCTGTACTGCGTTCTAAGTAAATCTGCTCCCTATGTTGCCATGAAATACACCACCTTCTCTATCGGTATTATCGCTTCGTCGGTATGTCCAGATGCCGCAGTACGGTTTGCTAGATTTAATATTCTATTACGTCCGCTGTGTTGTCATGGAGTTCTTACCTCCTGTGCGGTATCAGAAACGAAACCGTCATACCCCCTTTTGCTCGCAATAAGCCAGTGCCGTGTGCAATGATCTAGGGCTGCAAAACCACGGCTTAGTGAAAAGTATTGCTTGACATAATCGAAACAGATGATTTGTTTTCCTTGGAGGAACTTGTGAGGCATGTACAAACTCTATAAGCAAAACGAGATGGGAATATGACGTGTTCTAGCACATTCGAATCAACGACAGTGTAGCCTATAGTTCATACACTCTTTGAGGGCAAAACGCAGATCTTGGTTTCAGACTACTATTTTTATTCGAATTTCGGTGCTGTGTTCTGGATTTATTGCGATTTGACGTGGGCCGTTGGGCGACCAACCATCCATGCACAAGACATGAATACCACACCTGAAAGGCGGAAAGCATTCCCCAAACAACAGCAACAAAAACAAAAAAGGAAGAAAAAAGAAAAAAAGAAAACATACAGCAGCCGGTATTCGCTGGTCGTCACCGACCCAACTACTAATCTGCCTCTCACATGCTTAACGTGAGGGGAGCAAACGGGACCCAGTGTTCTCATGTGGATATGGCCGTATGTACCAGGTAGTGATGCTATTCGGCTCATAACCCTTCCATAAATCAGGGCGCTCACGAAAACGACGTCGGTAGTGGTTTTTGGATGGTGCAGACGTGCAAAATTGAAGTGAATTAGACACGCAGCAGCCGCCAGAAGTAAGCTCTCTGAAAGAATTTCACATATACTATTTGAATGTTATTTTCTCTACATATGCTCACTCCGTCTTCCTTGCTTCGACCGAGTCCTTCGAATGTCAGTCTTGTGCTTCCGTCAGCAAAAAACTAGATCATGACCAAGACTTCAGCTTCCAATCCAGCTTTAAGAAGCCTTTTCATTCAGGAGGGTGGTCGATGGCTACGGTATCGTTGTAAGTACACGTAGCGCAGAAGTCGACAGGTCGCTCCTCTAGCACAGTGCCGTTCTCGAAGATGACCCCTCGAAAGACGTCAAAGCCTCGGCCTGCCCCCGAAGCGATCCTTAACTGAGCTCTATCCTCAAGCAACGGGTTCCTGACGGAGCTAACGTTACAGTTCTGGGTGACCATATATATGTTCAGCCCGATGACCAGCGTTTGCATCATCGGATTGTAATTCCTAGCGTAGAGGTCATCAACGTGGAACAGACCGACGGCATCGTGCAGGATGACGGTGGGGAAGTGCTCGGGCGACATGGCGTTAACGCCATAGTGGTACAGCGCCGGGTTAGTCTCCTGATTGGCGATGAGCTGCAGTGTCGGCGGAGGGATGGAGACATCCAGAGCATTCGGCGTGCACTGCCACTGCATGATGTAGTAGTTTTCTGAGCCGTCAGTGGCGGTGGCATTGCGCGTCAAGGACACCATCCTTGCGAGCTGCTTGTCGGCGTTCTGCTGAGTGTACTGTTCGTTGGCCCAATAGTTGTCGCGCTGGAAGAAAGACGGCCCATGGTAGATGCCCGACTTCTGCTTGTCCTTGGGCACGGAGTCCTTGAGCCTGCCATCGGTGAGGAGCAGAACGCAGCCCTTGTTTGAGTTGGCGTCCATGAAAGTTTTGACAGACTGGCGGTCGATGGTCGGGCTCATCTGGATATTGAGGCAGCGGTTGTTGATGCGTTCTAATTTATCATAAAAGCTTCTGGCCTTGTCGGCAGTCCAAAACCGCGAATCTGATGACCCTACCTTTTTGTTGTCAAGGTCTGTCATATATCTGATGTACCAGATACTGGTAAGATGGGTCGTTGCCCCATGGCACCGAGCCCTTGTGCGCCGTGCCGATCGTCTCCATCCAGAACGTATCAGCTCGCTTCTCGACGCGAGCAGAGGTCTTATTGCCCGCAGGGTGCGCATAGATCTCGGCAATCAGGGCTGCAGCTCGTGAGATCTCGTCCGTGATCTCAAGTAGCGGAGGATGAGCGTCCTCGGCTCGCTTCCTCCTGTTCTTGCCGGAAACACCTGTGTTCGACTTTAACTTGAAATTGTTGTGGGAAGGGTGGTCCAGCCGGGCTTTGTTCAATTTGGCCATCTTGGCGATGTCGCTGTCTGCGCTGCGCGGCCTCGATGTCGTCGTCGGAAGCATTTGCCGCTGTGGCGAAGCGGTTGAGCGACATGCTCCGTGGCGCGAGGACAGTGTTTGCTGGTTCTGAGGCAAGGGAGGCAAGGGCGGTGATACATTTTGGGAGGATACATGCCCATAGAAGGGCGGCGGCGACGTTAAACTGCATCGTGATAGGAGTAAGAGATGGCTCGATTCGAGGCTGAACTATACGCCGACTCGACAAGATCATTACTCGACCATGACAAGGTATTAATACTGCTCTCCGTCTATACAATTACATACCTACCCGAGCCAATGCACCCCCTTTCGCTTGCCATTCTGAGGTTCGTTTTGTTTTTCCTGGAACACTTCGCCACGGGTATGGGATCCAACACAGCGTCGCTTTCCGCCGCTCATTGCTGCTCATCCAGGGGCACCCTCCTTCGGCCATTTCCAATCGCGTGTTCCCATGTCCTGCGGTTGGATGAGTCGAGTGTTGGTCCTCTGCTGTAGCTGTGAAGTTATGTGGGTAGAAGGAACAATTTCTGATTCTTGATACAGCACTCGGATGCAGGCCACGACGTGACTGCAGCGCCCCGGTGCAGCGGGCGAGCCAGAGCAGGGCGGGGCTCTTCGAATGAGAAGGCAATCCCAGGAGACATGGACCGCATTTGAACCTTTGTTCACGGCGCGTGAGTCTTTGAACGATGGTGCTCCCAAAATATGTTCAATCAGATGTCTCAAAGGACACACGTGCGTCGCAGGGGCAGACAGAGTAGTGTTACA
This sequence comes from Tolypocladium tropicale, assembly GCA_024340005.1. Lineage (NCBI taxonomy): Eukaryota > Fungi > Ascomycota > Sordariomycetes > Hypocreales > Ophiocordycipitaceae > Tolypocladium > Tolypocladium tropicale. Next base: position 40,291 of record JALHBU010000053.1, on the reverse strand, counting down.
TTGGGGTACGTTGTCATTTTAAGGTTACTCTTATGTTAAAGTGGTTGGGAGGTCATTGCCTGTGGTCTACATGCATGACATCCAATAGTGCCTATCTACTCCACCCGTGCGGAAATCGATGCTGTGCGCCAGGACTTGGGGAGAGAGGGAGGGCGGATGTTGGTCCCTCGTCCACGACCCGTCGCCATCCTTCCATCCGCATCCACTTAGCCACAATGATGGGCCAACAGTTCCAATGAGGCATGCACTCTGGCCAACCACTCTGACTTGCTCAGCCAATTGTCTTGCCACACAACAGGTATGCCGTGAGCAAGCCAGCTAGCTAACCTAGCCAGGACTTGCACCCAAGCACCCTGCTCAAGTCACCCTCCGCCATCCCCTCGACGATGAAAGCGCCCTCAGCCGAGCCATGCCACCTGTTGGCGATGCTTTAAGGAGCCTAGAGGATATTTCCCCTGTCATAGCCGACCCGTGGCCTGGGCTGGTGTCCAGATATCAACTCACGTCGCAGCCTTGGGTTTGTCTGCTCCGATACGAAAGGTAGAGCTGGACAAAGCTTCCCATCTGGCCTCGTCTCGTCCCTCCCCTTTCGTTTTGCCTCTCTCATTCCCGCACTCTCCGTGCTGAAAGTCGGGACACGGGACAAGACTGCTTCGGTGGGGCAAAGGTAGTCTCTGTCTGAGAACTTTGAACAGGATGTCTGCTTCCTCTCCCTCCTCCTCCTCTTCTTCCTTCACCTCCTCCTTCTTTTCTTCTTCTTCCTCCCCCTCAACTGTGCCGTTGACGACACCATTCTCCCCTCCGCCCAGCTGCGCCGATCAATTCAGCACGACCAGCTTCGTCAGCAGCTTCTGGCAGGACGGCTACTCCTCCACTGTCGTCCGCGTCTTCGCGTCGGGTCTGACCAATGACGTCTCCTTCGCGGACTGCCAACCAAGGGGATGGGACCATAATTTGCAATCGGTCGCGTATTTTGAGTTCAGCCCGGCGGTGTGTCCCAGCGGGTGGACGGCATACCAACTCGGTGGGAGCATGTCGCTCATGACGACGACCGCAACCCAGGACAAGCTGCTCTCGACGGCCTTCTGCTGTGCCAGGTGCGTATGTTTGCTTTATCGCGCTCTAGGACGCGCACAAGTGCATTTGCCAGTCCTCTGCTTTTCACGCTGACGTTGAAGAGCTTGCATCAGCGGCTTTTCCTACTCCTCCATCTATAACTTCCCTATTCAGGGCATCTATAGCACAGGCGCATGCTTCCAGGACATCGCAGCGCTCTCCACACGCTCCGCAGTCGAGAGCAGTATCACGAGTAGTGGCCTGCCTCTTGCCGAGGGCTTGCGGGTGCACAACGCGTGGCATATCCTTTGGGAGTCCACCGATAAAATATCGCTCAGCCCGACGCCGCCGCCACTCGCAGACCTGGGCTGTAGCACGAAGCTTGTGCTGACTTCCTGGGTACCCGGCGAGGCGGTCAACATGAGCCTCTTGAGCACGTTGGAATGCGAAGGCCCTGACTATGGTGCTTCTCATATGAGCGATTCCGACAGTCGTATGTTTTGGTTCATGATTGTGGGATTGCCCATCATCGGGCTGGTGCTTCTAGTCTCATGTGTCACGATATGCTGGCGTCGGCACCGCAGATCAAGCAGAGTCGTCGATCGAGGGCGGCAGAGGCTGGTTGAAGGCACGTCCGAAGACATCGTCCTGGCAGAACGCAGGACCAAATAAGTCAGAAGCACTCCACATGCAACACAACTATCGCGTTGCATCGGACAACGTGTACCATTCACTGGCGAATGGAACTTTTCGATTGCTTGCTTTCAAGGCCCTTAAGTATTGCTCTTACGCATTGGCCTGATTTTAGTTTTCAAACATGAGCATGTAAATTGGATTGCGGCAAGTTACTTCCCCCAATATTGATCAAGGTGACCCACCAGGATGCGGATCTCCACATGATTGTGAATTGACTTATCTTTCAGCAAGTCATCATCACGATCTCCCTTCTTGACAACATTTTCTTTTAGCCCAGTGCGGTTTTGGGCCTCTCTACTACTGAGTTCGAGGAACCTCATGGTCTGCATCGTTTTCACGTAGAAGTGACATGATCTTGTTATCGAGGTGTGCTGACAGAGGAAGTAGGTGAAGATGCAGATTCGTACGCTCGGGGGTCTCAATTCAGCTTCAACGTGCCAGTTGACCCGCAGGGCTGTCGTAAAGTACGCGGCCCAGGCTAATTAGGGTAAACCGCTGGCCATGAGCATCGCTATTTCGCGACGGTTCGATGGACAGCAGCAGTATTTGAGTAGATTCCTCTGCTAGACGGCAAGCCAAGTATGTAACAAGAGGCAAAGGTATTCTGCACACGAGCCCAGTCAGACCACAGTACACTTTTGAGCACTGGTCATTGTAAATTCGACAATTTACAAGCATATGCCATAGACTTGGTCATCTCTCCTTATCCAAATGTGGGCTCACTTTCTCTGACTCCATGTTTCTGATAGTATTTGTAAGGCGAAGGTTCTCTACATATTTTTGCCCTGCTTCCTTTTTGACATTGCCATCAAGACGGAACACTATTCCTGAGGATTGTGCTGTCGTACATATGCAATTGCAATTCCATACGCCTTCGGCCGTAACCCGTAGCTCCTGATACTGGCCATCAATTTTGAATTGTCAGATCTAAAAGGCCTTATGGGGGGTCCCATACTGTCATGATAAGCATGCTGACAAGCGTCTTGTCGGCGTGGGTGGCCCGCACCCATGCACCTTTAAAGTAGTGGGCTTCGCAGGGAGCCTGAACATTAAATGTGAGGTCTTTGAGGCTTTGGTTAGACTAGTCATGCTGTAATTGTCATTTGTGGGATGTAGGAGGACATTCAAAACGATTGCAGTGGATGTATGTCAAGGCTCTACTGTTTATACGCTGTCCTTTTCAATGTCTGTATTCTTATTTATGTGTTGACTCTTTGACAGAATATTGACTCGAGAGAAGGCAATTGTGGAAGTTTCTTGGTCGCAACGTCTTTTGGATTTACCGCTGCAACGACAGCATCACAGTACTAGGTGGCTGGCTGCATTGCAGAATGTAAGACTGTCGATGAGCCTTGATGGTGTCATGTGACACCCGGCTTTGCGTGCCAACCTCCCCTTGTGTTGGTCGAGGAGATTGGGCTCATGAGTCACCGGCGAAAGGGATCGACAATGATAATTGTAACATAAATATCCCGTCAACGGCAGGTCCTGGTTTGCAAGTAGTCGTGAGAAAAATCAATTTGTTTTGCAAAGCAGTGATTTACCTGCAAGCCGCAGATTTATTTTGGTTGCAACGCGAAGCAGAAAAAAATGCGCTCATATATCTTCCCCGTTGCGTCCCTGCTACTCATGCTCCTTCCCTCTACAGGCCTTGCGACACCAGCCACAAGCCCGCTGAGCAGTTCTGGATCGCTCCGAGTCCCAGCCCGTTTGATCGCCCAGTTTCCGATCGAAACATGGATCGAGAACATTGCCGTGCGGCCTAATGGCAATCTCTTGCTGACGACTCTCTCGCCAACAGCATCACTGTACGAGATCGTTGACCCGGCGAGCAAGTCTCCTTCTGTGAACATACTTTTTACGATTGAAACCATTACAAGCTTGTTGGGTATAGCAGAGGTTGCTCCGGATATCTTCGCCATCGTCGGGGGAAATGTTTCACCTTCGGGAGGAGTGAAGAGCAGCTTCAAAGTGTGGACTGTTGATTTCACACACACCAAGACTCCACAGCCGATGCTCAAAGCTTCTATTCCCGATGCAATCCTTCCTAACGGTGCATCAAATGTTCCTGACTACGAGCATCTGGTGTTGATCGCAGATTCGACTCTCGGCTTAGTCTGGCGTATAGACATGTCGACAGGGGATCATAGCATCTCGCAGAATTTCCAAGAGATGAGCTCCGGGTCTGCAAATGCATCCATTATCGGAATTAATGGACTGCATGTCTACAATGGGTACCTGTGGTGGACAAATTCGGTGCAAACAACTGTTTACAAGGTCAAGATTAATCCCGATGGACACACGGCCTGTGGAGCCGAGAGTCAGAAAGTGGCCAAACTCGACACTTCTAAACTGGATGATTTTACATTTAGCTCCGGGAAAAGTGAGATGATATGGGTGGCAACCGATTCGGACAACTCTATACTTGCTGTTGATCCGATCACGGGGAGCAGTATGGCGATAGAGGAGGAAGCGGGCTCTTTCACGGTTAAAAATCCGACTGCCAGCAAATTTGGGAGAACCGTGCGAGATGACAAGGTATTGTATGTTGTAACCGGCATACAGAGTAGCAATGGAACAAAGCAAGGTGGGAATGTTGTGGCGCTTGATACATCTGGATTATAGCTCAAGGTAAATGTGACATGGAAGAAATAGGGACTCGCTATGTTCATATACTGATTTCGTACAATCAGTCACTATCATACTGAAGTGACAAAAAAAGAGTATGGCACGAGCTGGGGTCTCAGATTGCTCGTCACGATTCGCGCCAATTCTTGCCCAATTTCAAGCCTCCATCGGCTCGCGGATGGGTGAATGCAAGCTGCCTCAGCGCGATGCGGACGACTGTCCAATGACGTTGTATCGGTCATTGCCTTTACTCTGCACTTTAAGAACCGCCTTCTTCATCGAATCAGCGTTACCTGACAAGACAAGAATATGGGTGCCGTGGCATCATATGGCAGTCGCATGAGAGCAAAAGTGCACACGACCATCCAAAAAGGGAACGTCGGAAAATCGCCGAACTCTTAGCTCTCATCTCGCGCCTCACCCGCGTAGTTTAAAGCAAAGCATGATATGTTTAACCGTAACCTACAGCCTAGTACCCCATGGGGACGAGCAAATTCCATTCAATGATTTGGTTTTCGTGTGTCAATGATTCAACATTTTTGCCTCGGCATTGCCCGCACTTCGACCATACGGCGGCTCCGGCTCCAGGACTCGTCCATGTAATGAGATGCTGGGGACTTTGGCAGGCCCGGGCGTATCAAACACCGTGGGGGAGGAGCCCCCAAAGTGGGATGAGTGGATACGGGGCTCCTGTTTCGCAGCATGCTCGAGTGCTCGTAAAAAGGGCCCTTGTCCATTTGAGGATAAGCTACGATACATCTGCACATGGGCACCCAACTGCGGGACACTTCGAGGATCGTATGGGACAAAGGTACCAAATGAATTAGGCAATGGACCTTTTTAAAACTACAAAGTTCCCCGGCCCTCCGCGTGCGCGACATCTCACATCGCATGATATCATAACCAGTAGTTTCAGTGATTCCTATGCAGCATGGAACTTCCGTATCGAAGCTTAACCTAATTGTCGAATCTCGTGCCGCTTCGGGCAGATCGACAGGTTCTATTGATTCTCGCTCCGATTTATTCTTGGTCCCATTGCAGCCAATTCACATATCTCAGGCGCACATTCGATCCCTGCTTTCACTGCAGCTGTTTCTTACCTGAAGTAACCACATCAAGGAGCTCAAGGGCTGCAGTAGTGCGAGTTGCGAGAGCGGCAAGCCGAATCGGTGATGGTGACCCTTCGCAGGCCCGTATGATAATCTCACCATGCACGTGCCAATGAATCAGGTTGCCTACGAGTCCAAGGTATCACGATATGGGTCCGGCCACAGCTTTGCATGCCTACAGTTCTTCCTGGATTGGAGGCAGCCGCGACTCCAACGGTACCCTGTTTGGTTCGTCTCTACTTTAGTCCCCCTTATCGCTGTATGGTATTTGTCCCTCTGTAAAGGATATAACGGTCATTGAATCGGAGCTTCATCGCGGGAAGGCAATCAAGGGCATTTGATGTAGTTACAGGCTTGGCAGGCTTCAACCTGCCAAGAACAGTAAGAAGGACGACTTCGCCGCGGAACCATTGACAGTGAGACCCCGGAAGCTCAGAGGATTACATAGGCAAAAGGTCCATGGGGATACCCAAAGGTCCCTTGTTGGGTGGCGACACTGGAAGAGCAGGCATTAGTGGAGTCTTTTACACCCTTGCCGAGTTCTAAGCCCGGGATCTTAACTCCTTCCGCGTCCTCCTCGTTCCAGACTCACAAAAGACGAGATTAAATACCAACATCATAGCGCCACTTGCTTTCTCCAGACTGCAGCGTGTTCTTCTGTCTCAGTGGCATGACCATCACTTCCATCTGTCTCCGGCCTCATCAATCTCCTCACCATGGGCCTCAAGGACCGCTTCGGTCTCAAGAAGACTGTATCTGCCACTGTCACGGCAACCGGCAGCGATGTTGGGCCCGGAGAAGTTGGTAATGCCACCGCTGAGCTGCGCAACTTCCGCAAGCAGCACAAGTGGGATCCGTTCCTCGACGTGGACAAGCTGGACAACATTGACGAAGCCCTCGATTCTGGTAACCTCGAAAAGCAAGCTGCTGTTGACGAGTCTCTCATCCAAGAAGACTCCCCATACGCTGAAGTGAGGGCTTCTGTGAGTACATCCCGCACATTTGACCATAGCTGGGCAGCAAACGTGGCTAATTATTTGCATCACTTGATAGGTACCTCCAACTGATATAGATGTCCCAGTCGATACGCTGCGCGCTTGGTTCATTGGATCCGTGATCTGCACCATTGTCGCTGCTTGCAACGTTCTGCTGTCGTTGCGTAGCGACCCAATGTCCATTACATCGAGTGTCGTGCAGTTAATCGCATACCCGTACGCTGCCTACTCTTTCCTGCAGTCATTTGCCATGGAGTATCTAACGCCCTCTCTCAGAATAGGCTGCTTTTTGGCCAGAACCGTGCCGGATAAGTCCTTTACTCTCTTTGGAAAGGAAATTCGACTCAATCCGGGACCATTCAACGTCAAGGAACATACCATAATCACCATGATGGCTGCTGCCGGATCAACCGTTAGTTACAGTTTCGATATCTTGCTGGCGCAAGAGATCTTTTACAAGCAGAAATTCCGTTGGGGGTTTCAAATACTCCTCACGCTTTCCACCCAAGCCATGGGTCTGGGCATTGCTGGCATGTCCCGTCGGTTTCTTGTTTGGCCATCGGCTATGGTGTGGCCCTCCACACTCATCACTTCCACAGTCATGCACTCTCTGCATGATCACCGACCCACGGATCCTTCAGTAACCAACGGTTGGCGCATTGGGCGATACAAGTTCTTCCTCATCGTTGCTATGGTCACTTTTGTGTGGGAGTGGGTACCTCAGACCTTTGCCGTGTTTCTGCAGTTATTCTATTTCGCTACGTGGATCGCACCTAACAACGTGGTTGTCAACCAAGTCCTTGGCGGGCACACTGGCCTTGGTCTTCTGCCAATAACGTTTGACTGGAACGTGGTAAATGCCTTTTTGGGCAGTCCGCTCCAGACCCCTGGTTTTGCGTTGCTAAACATAGCAATGGGCTTGGTGATTTGCACTCTCGGATCAGTCGGACTCTCTTATGCCGGCCCTGATTACTTCAATTACTTGCCCCTAAGGTATAAACCCGCCACTCTTTTGACAGCAGGTACTGCGTATGAAGAGCTAACGACCCTCAGCGCGAATCGGAACTTTGATCGTTTCGCCAAGGCGTACAATACTTCTCGTATCCTCAACCCTGATTACACTGTCAACGAAACAGCGTATAAAGAATACTCACCAATTCTTCTTGGACCGACCTTTTCTCTGTCATACGCCATGAGCTTTGCGGCCTTAATTTCTACAGTTATGCACGTTGCCCTCTTCTACGGACCAGATATTTGGAATCGAGCCAAGAACGCCAAGTATGAGGAGCCCGACGTCCACCTAAAGCTGATGCGAAAGTATAAGGAGGCCCCTGAGTGGTGGTTTCTCGGTATATTTGTGCTGAGCTTCGCTTGCGGAATCATCGCCGCGCTGGCCTGGGAAACGAAACTCCCGTGGTGGGCATATATCCTATGCATCGCTATTGGTGCCGTGCTCTTCATCCCTATTGGCATCGTCCAAGCAATCTCTAGCCAACAAACAGGCCTTAACGTTATTACAGAGATGATTGTGGGGTACATGTACGTCAGCCACATTTGACAGACACGCAAAGAGTTGACTGCTTGCTGACTACGCCATCAGGATCCCTGGCCGCCCAGTCGCCATGATGCTCTTCAAGAGTTGGGGTTACATGCTAGCTAACAACGGCCTCAACTTTATCTCTGACATGAAGGTCGGCCACTATATGAAGATTCCTCCGCGTAGCATGTTTGCGGCACAAGCGTTCGCCGCTATCTGGCTCTCTATCGTTCAAGTCGCAACGTACAACTTCTTGCTCGGCAATATCAGCGGTATCTGCACAGAGGAGCAGGCTCAGGGTTTGACTTGTCCTAATGCTAAAACATTTTACAACGCCAGCGTGATCTGGGGTGTCATTGTGGGTACCATTGGAATTCGATCCGAGTTTCCCAGCTGACACAAATTGCGTTGCAGGGCCCTCGCCGAGTATTTGGTGCCGGAGGAATACTGTCTTGGACGAATTATTTCTGGTTCATTGGGTTCATCTTGCCAGTGATTCAGTTCTTCCTAGCGCGACGTTATCCTCGCAGCCCTCTTCGATACGTCGTGTTCCCGGTCATTTTTGGCGCCGCTGCCATGATTCCCCCCGCTACGCTTTACAATATATGGATATATACTATTGTTGGTCTTGCTTTAAACCTCTTCATCAGGAGGAAATTTTTCGGATGGTGGAGTGAGTATTCTATTTCTAAAGCCCTTTCCCGACAATTGCTGACACATGATGCTAGGCCAGTACACCTATGTCCTCTCTGCGGCCCTCGACATTGGAACAGCAATCTGCGGCGTCCTCGGGTGCATGATTCTGGGTTTCGGCAACCTGCAATTCCCAGACTGGTGGGGTAATACGGTGGTTAAAGGCACTTTAGATGCGAAGTTGTTGGCCGTGACGAAGGTCTTCGACCCAAACACTTCGTCGCCCATTGGGCCAGCGAATTGGTAGCATGAGAATTGCCATTGCTCTACCTCTCTCTTCAGTACACTATTACTTAATGCATGATTAGTGTCGAATTCGAGATTTCTCAAGCTATATTACTGCAATCTACCTGTACTTCTCGAACGTTTGATTCTAGTCAACATTGATAGTAGAGGCCATGTCGTGTAAATTTCCAAGCTGACTGCCGAAGAAGCCGCCTGGTTCTGACAACCGAATGGTACAAATCCGAGCCATTGACAAGCTGCTGAGATAAGCATATTGCCATGTATTTCGAAGGTAGCTAGCTTTCCGTAGCTACCTATTTGTAACCGTAAGCTAGCCAGAGTCTTCAGCTTCCCTGGACGCTTTATATACCTGCGTTGAATCCAGAGACAAGCGAAACACGTGATACGGTTTTGCAAATAGCTAATAATTCTAGCCACTCGCGTTCTCTCAAATATATTTTGGCACGGGCCAGAGAAGAGTTGTGGGCTCCTATATACATCTTACAAGGTGTACCGGAAGCCCGGGCTCAATCTTAGAAGTCCACCAAGTTGCAACTGCAAAATATCCTCGCCTGGTTTAGAATCATCGTTCTGTTCAAGCTCATTCGCTTCAAGCTTGCGATTCTCGCGCATAAGACAAAACCGTAGCGATGTCGCGACTAGAATACAGGCGAAGACGAAGACAGTGTTAGCAATCATCGCTGGAATGTATCGTGGACCCTGAGCCTTATCATAAAGGTAAGGGGAATAGATTTGCGCAATGTTTCCCACCATGTTGGCAATTGCGAAAGCAGCCGAGCGTTTCTCTATCGGTCGGGGAAGCTTTGTGCACAGGTTGTCAGCAGTCAACGTTCCTTAGCCTCTGGCTGCTCCAGAATAGCGAGCTGTAGTGAACGCACCGTGGATGAGATCCAAGCATATGTAATGTCAAAGCTGCCATATACACCACCGAGCATGAGGAATAATGAAAAGTAGCGCCCGGCCAATGTTTGAGTGGCAGCAGCGATGATGAAGCCGACCATGCCAACAGCGAGTGGCGTTACCAGGTGAAAATATCGCTCGGAGAGCTTATCGCTAGAAACCGAAACTGCCATGGCAACGATGGCCGCAAATACGTAGGGAGGCGCCGTCATGAGAAGCGACTGGACCTCACCAAACTTGAAAGTGGCGACGAGAGTTGGTATAAAGGACGTGACTGCAGCAGCGGACGTCTTGAGAATGACAATGAGTGTCAAGATCCAGACCTTGTAGTCGACTAGCGCCAACCTGAGTCCCCGCAGCATTGAGCCGCGTTCTTCGTCAAGACTACCGCTGTGAACATGAATTCGGTGCACGGCAACAGCCCTCTCTCGGGGCGAGAGCCAGCGCGTTGTCGCCGGGAAGTCGGGTAAGACAAACACGGCGATCAACGAGAGCGAAACTGTCGCCACTCCTTCAATTATGAATAGCCACTGCCAAGGGCGGAGACCCCGGGTGCCGTCGAGCCCGAATTGCACGCCAGCTCCGACGAGGCCACCGAATGCGCTCGAAAGGAGACTGCCCGTGTACATGATGGCGGTGCGCGTGGCCAGCTCGCGAGGTGTGTACCAGCTGGACAACAGAAAGAGAGCACCAGGGAAGAAAGGGGCTTCCATGAAGCCCAGGAAGAAACGACAGACCACCAGCCCTCTGAAGTTCGTAACGAGGGCGGTGCATCCCGAAACGATACCCCATAGCCCCATGCACACAGGCAAGTAGATGCTGGGCCGCACGCGGGTAAGGAGAAGGTTTGACGGGATCTGAAGCGCTAGGTAGCCGGCAAAAAGCACGGATATCGCGGTATTAAACTGTCCACCTTCGAGGTTTAGGTCCTTTTCAATTCCTTGAATACGAGCGTTGGGAAGCGCGTTACGGTCAAGGTAGCTGCATACTCTGTGTCAGTGGATACAATACCAAAAAAAGAATCCGGCATGAACTATGTCTGCGTACTTCAAGACAATCATTGCTACCAGGACAGGCATCAAGGTCCAGTCAATCTTTCTCTTGAGTTCCTTCTCCACTTCGGCATACTCCTCCGCATCGCCGGGCAGGGAGTTGAAGGCTCCGTTTGGATCGATGCCCTGCCGAATATTGTCTGTGGACCCTACCTCGTCTTGAAATGCCTCTGCATGCGATCCAGTATTCATCTTGAGGGATCTCTCACGTCACCGGAGCGTGCCCTTCGAGCTGAGCGGTGGCCGAGATAGACGTGCGCGCTAGTTAACGTAGATGGCAAAATGATCTGCTGCAGTGATGCAGGCTGTATTGGCTACGCACAGATCAGAGAGATACGCGCTCCTGCGCAAAAAGCGAGATATGGCATTTGATGAAGCTTTCACGGGTGTAGGCGATCAAACATGTCGATTGTGATGCACGAAGAGAGGGACAAGTTTGATTCGGGAATTGACCGAGCTAGAAGTCTCACGGAGGGTGAAGGGCCACACTGCGGGGTACGCGCATGTTATGAGTTGGGGACGTCAGCAGCCTCCCCGAGGGCCCAACATAGGTAATCGCCCCGGAAAGTATGACTGTCGGCTCTTTGGTACAACATGAAGTCAACGACTTTGTGCCCTAACCATCCATCGCCGCAACTGAGTTGGTTGGCAATTGGTGCGATGCGGACTCGGACGCCCCTTTACTAGGCATTTGATTGTTGGTCATGTTGGAGCTCGAAACCAGCGGCAGAGAGCGCCGGATGCAATCAGCCTCAAGAACAGATCGTTCCACGCAGCGCAGACGCTCCCTGGTGTGGTACCATCTCGTAAGGTATATCAGGAAATTCTCAGAGAACAGAAGCCACGTCTATATAAACCATGCGAGAGCCACAGTGGCTGCAATACTTGGTTGGCATTCTTTCTTGGTCGCTGGCCAGGTTAATGAGAGCGAGTGCCGCAGCCGGCTATCACGGCTCTCCAGCAGCACTAAGCATGCCTCGCTGGTCTCTAAACGCCCTGCAGTCTCAGCTGGCAGCCCTACAGGCCTGCTGATTACTTTGGAGTGCGTAAGACGACTGGCAGTACGAAGTACATGTTAACTTTGGACACGTCGACGTGCATGTTGCCCCCCCTCACCAACCAAATGCAGGCGCCTAATAGGCCAAGCAGCCATGTGAAAGATTGATTGCCTGCGAGTACGGAGTACCTTTGCACTCCGTACTCGGCAATGCTCCGCATGACGAACCCCCCGCCTCGCCGCGTTAGTTGGATGATCCGCTATCCCCCGGCTCCCACTTCGCAAGGCCCCAGGATCTGTCGTCGTTCATCGTCGTTCATCGTCGTTCTCGTTCACCGTCGACGAGTCCCCGCCCATCACCTCGGCCAGAACACGACGAGGCTTCCGTGCGATGTCGCCACAACAGTTACGCCCCGCGCCAAAGCGGCCCGCAAAGCTATTCCACAAAAAGGTTAGAACCGGGTGTCTGCGATGCAGAGCCCGCCGAGTCAAGGTGCGCAGAAGGTCCCGGTTTCAGCCCTTGAGGGTTAGAAATGCAGCTTGTCGCGCCTCCGATGGCCACTAACACGATGTCCAGTGTGATGAGGCCAAGCCCATCTGCTCCAACTGCACTCGTCTTGAGCTGGACTGCAAATACAGCAGCGCCAAAACCCAAAGCAATGTGAGCGCTCCTCAGCATGGGGGATCTTCGGGCCAATGCAACACGGAGCTCGACTCGGAGAACATCGTGACTCTTGCCGAGTCAGAAGCCCGCCGAAAGCTCGAGCTCGAGCTTTTCTACCATTACTTCCACGAAACCGGCCCGTCGATTGCCGCCGATGAAATTTCACGCCCGTTCTGGGGACCCATCATATGTCAACTGGCACTCAGGTGCGACGCCGTACTGAACAGCATCTGTCTAATCTCTGCTCTTCACAAGGTAAAGAAGAGCAATTGTATCGACAAGACCTCCATGAATCACTGCGACACTTATCTCAACATGGCCCTTCATCAACACAACAGGGACATTGCTCAGCTGGACGCGGGCAACGTGGATTCGGTTTGCATGACCTCCTGTATCCTGCGAATATATGGATGCATCCGGCTTCAAGACCGGCCATTGACGCCATACACACCACCAATTGACTGGCTTCGAATCACGGCCTCCAGCAAAGGGGTCTTTCTAAGGGCCGCGGCCCTGGCCGAGAAGCATCCTAACTCTGTCGGCATGAAGATGATAGGAACTATAACACACCTTCTAGACGAAATGGACGAGAAGCAGGACTGCGATATGATGCATCTGGTACGTCGCCAAGAGTCACACGAACTGATCGAGGCCTGGGACGCAGAGGTATTCGAAGCGTACGTATCCACAGTAAACTACATCTCAGCCATTTGGAAGGCAATAAAGAACCACGATCCTCCTGGCGGGGTGGCCCGCCGGCTGATCGTGTTTCCCATGCTGGCCGACGACCTCTTCGTGGACCTTGTAGAGGAGCGACAGCCCCGTGCCCTGGTTATCCTTGCGCACTACTTTGCGCTGTTGACCTTGATGCGAGGCTTCTGGTGGGTACGAGACGCAGGGTCTCGTGAGGTCCGCGCTATTGCCGATGAGGTGCCCGCAGAGTGGCTGCCTCTATTGAGCTGGCCGTTGGAGATATTGCAGACTGATGTTTTATTTGGCGCCTACCCAGAATGGCAATATGAAGTCAACTGAACAATGCGCAAAAAAAGAATTGAAACACAAAATTTCGCTTGCATGACATGACACAGGCCCTGACAGTGAAGCGTCTGGCTGGTAGACTATCAAACATGGGTCCGAGCTTTGCTGCTGACCCGTCGTTCTCGTTCTCGTTTACGCAGATACATGCCTCAGCCACCGCCCAAATGCTGACATGAACGTCAGCGCCACGTCGGCGACAATGTTCTTTCCATCGGGAGGGAGGTCTGGAAGATGCAAAGTACGGGGAATGAAGAAATGGATCGGGTATCATAAATTATATATTACGGCGCCTCTTCCTCTTCTCAATATATCTTCGTTTGTCCCGACTAGCAACATATCTCGACAACAAGCGCCCATACCTTCATCCAAACTTGCTCGCAATCAAGTCCTCGCGCAGATAGAGCCTACTGCTGCCACCAATATGACAGACTCCATCTCGGTAGCTAAACTCGTCGTTTACATTATTTTCCTCAATCCGGCCCTCTACTGTCTCTGGAAGCATGGAAAAACAGGATTTATTGGCTGGTTCTACCTCCAGCTCTTCTGTGTTCTTCGGATCGCAACGGGCGGCATGGGACTTAATGGCGGCAGTACTGATACTTCCGGCGTGGTCATAAGCAGTATTGGTCTCTCCCCACTTCTCCTCGCTATAGGGGGTGTTCTGCACGAGGCGTAAGCTCCAGTCCTCTTTTTATTTGGTCTTTTCATCGTATCACTCATGACTCTCTAACTCTATTGCTCTCTAGGAGACGGGCAATGAACCCTCGCCTTAATCGGAAGCTGGAGTTGTTTTTGGACATACAGTACCACGCACTAGTTGCCGTTGGGATGGTTTTGATCATTGTCGCGGTGATCAATCTCATGCAGAGGGAATCAGTTTCGACAATGAAGATTCTTCTCGATGTCGGCTCGGCCATAAGTGCCTCGGCTTGGTGCCTATTGCTTGTTTGGGCCGTTTGGTCGCTATTACCGATGGCAATGCACGGTTCCCTTGCAAATGTGGACGTAGCGACGAGTTCTGGCGGCAAAACAGTTAGTGTCTCTTCCCCTTGTAGTTTGATGAAGGCCTTGAATTTGTTTAATGTTGACTATTATCTAGCTACTCAACGCCGTGTTTATCGCCCTCTTTTGCGTTGTCCTGCGGGTTGCGTACGCAATAGTCTATCTCCAGCTCCGCATCTCGAATTCATCCTCGGACTTCGTAAACTCCACTGCGGCCGAAGTGTGTCTAAGTGTCGTCCCAGAGATGGCTTGCGTCGCGAATCTACTTTTTGCTGGAGTCAAGACCATCTCATTACGAGCGAAATAAAGAGGCGCGACCAAGAATCGACAAATGATCAGGTGGTGGAGATGAAATAGAAGATTTGGGAGGTGGCAGGAGCAAAGTTGGCAATTTCACATTAATGTACTGTCTTTGTTACGCACTGGTTTGGGATCATAGAGAGGTACAGACCTGAGCCGGTCTATGGAGTACCTCATTTGGCATTTGCAGGGAATAGAGAATTCATGTAGAGGCGCAATAAACTTGAAATAAATCACATAACTCACTTACTCTGTCGCGATGATAGAAGTATGCCAGATCTTGACAGCTCAAAAACTAGGCAAGTACGTATGCTCCTCTAGCTTACCGCAGCCTAGGTTTCATACACTCCACAGAGTAAAATGGGTCTTGATTTACTTGAGCAGAGGATTTTTGCAGAACGCAATCCGTTTTGGCACCCTATTTCTTTCGTGTCCGAGAAACGAGCTGCCATCAGATGGCCGCGCCTCAAATAGGATAATTTGCTGACATATTACTGAGACCGGTTATGATTACACAAGTGGCTTAATAGGAGGTATCCAGTGTGCCAATCGTCGCAATTTGGTCTATCGGGGCAAACACTGACAAGATAGTGGCCCGTCTAAGCATCGAGGGAGAGTAGTGGTGTTTCTACTCCATCGCCTTACAGAAGCCTTTCTCACACTTCTCTCGTCAATGAGGCCCCCCTGATGATACGATTTTATTCTATGACGATTGCTTGGTGAGCTCTGTGAATGTTCCTTGTTTGATTATCTCATGCTCCTTGACGTTACCATCGCCTCTCGATGATATTATGGCCGGCTTATTACCTACTTCGATTATTCTCATGTTTCTTTCCAATACTTCTGGCTGTCAGTAAGAAGTATGTTTTTTCCGCGGTTGGGCTTTGACCATATTGTCGGTTTGAGTGTCAATCAAGTGATGCCCAAGTTGTATGCTCCCAAGCCCATATAATGCCGTGTCACTCGAGGGCCGCATCACGACCTCATCGAATAAGCGGTGCAATATTGTATAATGCAATGTATCGTGCTAGGTCGAAAGTGTTTTCCGCGCAATTTGGCATTTTTCAACAGCTTCATATCCACGACTTTAGCTCCGAATGTGTGGCTGGAACTCTTCTCGATTGTGTTCTCGACCATTGTACTGGAATTTCCATGCTCAAGCATTACCTCATGTGCCGAGATATCCTCGATGGCCTGCAAGCTCTTTACAAATCCCTGGCAATCTATTAGGTCGAGGCCAGAGTGGGCTCTTCCGATCCGAGATCAATATACAATGCCGTTGACTCTTGGCGTATTATTTGTCCATTTCCAGATGAAAATTGAGACATATATTTACTAGTCTTTTCTTTACGTTGGCAGAATTGGATATATGGCTTGCGCACTTCATGTTACCGAGTCAGGGGCGTCGAAGCCTCGCGATTAGACTGCTCTGGCTGAAAGCCACTCGTGTATATTTAGTCCCTCATATGTCCGCTGCTTCGTAGTACAAAGCAAGATCTTAATTGGCTACTTATAACAGATGCGAGTATTTGCTGCTTAATTTCTCACGCTAGTATGGACTACAGGCTTCCAAATTCTATGGAAAGCATGGATTTGATTTATAGGGGCCCTTTGACAGGCTGTCATTACGCACGAAAGCTAGACTAAGAAGACTAACACGAGCAACCAGGGCGACGGCGATGCACCAAGCCACTTACGAGTAAAGCAGCCTCCTTTCGTGTCCGGGGTGCCACGATATGCGGTGCTACGGCACAATATGCCGTGCAGGATTGAGGCAGGGAGCAGCGGAAAATAAAAAATGATGAAAAGTGCCGAATCCTGCTATCGATGGTTCAGGACGACGCAGCCACTCGTGGACGATGGTCGATGATCGAACTCGAGCCAACCCAGACTAGTTAGACTGCGATGATCCTAGATTGCACTCGAGGGCGTGGTGATTGGTCACGCATTCTGGATGAGGCGGCGGCACCAATACTGACCACACGCATTATTTCGTAAGTGCAGCCGGTGCGTTTACGACGAAGCCGAAATTGTACGGAGCGGCAGTAATATCGCTTCCTCACGTTGTTTTCCCACTATCAAAGGCTTTCAAGTAACACCTGGTGCAGCTCGGGGCAGGTCTTTAATCGGCGATACATCCGTACCCGATCTGCAATTGTGCCGGCGGAGGTCTCCGGTTCCGGTCATTCACCTGTGGCTTGTTGTCCCCATTAGTCCCCAAAAAGCTAGCCGCGCGAGTTGGATACGGGACTTCTCAGTTCCAGCTGGCCTCGAAGCCATCGAGCCAGGGGCCGTACCGCCGGAGCGCGGCCAATTTCCAGCGCGCCTGCATCCACCAACGCCACCGCCCGAAGCCACCATCGGCCAGGGGTTCACCTTTGCTCTCCGCCCCCGGACCGACAATCTTGAGGCGCCATCACACCATTTGCGAAGCCCCCCTGGCGATGAGCTGAAGCGATTACCAATAGTCGGCACGCCATCAGCGGCCGAGTTGGTGGCCGGCGTGCTTCTCGCTGTTGGCAGGGCTGTTTGGAGACCGTTCCAGGCGGTCTCGCCAAAGTTTGCAAATAGCCGGGTAAGCGGTTGCATAATGACTTCCTGGTGGTTTGCTGGGTGAGTTCGCGTCCACCTACGTGCCCAAACGACCTTTCCCAAGCAACATCCGTCGGAGACGATGACGGCTCAGCATTGAGAGCATCAGGTTCTTGCGCATCCATCCAACATGGGTTTCTACTCAGAGCCACCGCCCTTGAGGCCGTTCAGCGAAACGAAGCCGACCTTGCTCGTGGCCTGGTGGATTACGGCCTTTTGCACCTGTCTTATCCTGCTGCGCCTTGCTGGACGGTATATTCGAGTCGAAAAGCTCTTCTTGGAGGACAAGATCGCAGCGCTGGCACTCTTGCCGCTATACCTGCGCATCGCCTGTGTCCACGTTGTTCTCCTGTATGGCACGAATAACGCCCAGCTCGATGGCGCCGACTTATCACCGGATCAAATCAACGAAAAGATCACTGCGAGTCGGGTAGTCCTCGCTGCGCGGATATTCTACGCCGCGACGTAAGTGCAAATTTCCATGATCTGACGCTCCGATGAGTTCAGAAGAAGCTCATGCCCTTCCCAGATTATGGACACTCAAATTTACTACTCTCGAGTTCCTCAACCGCTTGGCCGGCGCATCCATGAAGAAAGCTTACCTGCGCCTGATCATCTTTCTGCGATGCGCACTTGCGGTATCCTTTCTAGCCGTCCTCATTAGCGACCTCGCGGAATGTCAGCCCTTCTCCCACTACTGGCAAGTCCTGCCAGATCCCGGGCCACAATGTCGACAGGGCTTTGCACAGCTTCTCACCATGGGCGTTTGCAGCGCCATCCTGGACACGATTCTCGTCGCTTTCCCGGTTCCCATCATTCTATCTACCCGGATCGCCACAAAGAGAAAGGTTCTGCTCGTCATGCTCTTCTGCTTCGGCTTCCTCACCGTCGGCATCACCACCTACAGGATACCCAAGATTATCGACCAGCAGGGTGACCAGGTTGAGCGGTCCATGTGGGCGTCTGTTGAGCTGCTGGCGGCGACTACGGTGGCCAACCTGGTGGCGCTGGGCTCGTTTCTCAGGGACAGCGGAGCAAAGAAGAGAAAGTTCCGGCAGGACTACCACAGCAGCGGCGCCGAGACATCGCGGCGGCAGGGACAGACGACGACGAGCGACTGGGACAAGACGGCCGATCGGGATAAGGCCGCTGATCGCGACCTACACTTCAAGGGTGAGAGCGACGGGTGGACGGACTCAGCGGGGACCGACGCAGAATCGGATCCTCGGCCGAAGAACAGCGAGCGCAGTAACTCGCAATCGACAGGTGTCAGGGGCCACAGCCCGACGGAAAGCCATGACTCGCTCATCCAGCGGGAGCCTTCCCGAACCCCAGGGGTTCTGGACATACCACACCCCAGGCCTCCAAGCCCCGTTGTGCCGGCTGGGATGACGGGCTACCAACGCAGATAGCTTCATCTAATATGTACGAGTAGTTTGTCATAGAGACAGTATTGTTGGTTGATACTCGCAACTAGAGCCACTTGCCTTTTTTCATGCCTGTTGCCTACTTACGTAGGCTCACCATGGCTCGCGGACCAATTTGCTCAGGATCGAGTCTCGAGATGCGGCTGATACTTCATCAGGCGCCCAGCCCCCAGACGAGGCTGCCGACAGCTGCCTGCCGCCCAAAGTCACCCGTACTCGTAATTGAACATGTGAACGGGGTGCAGGACCAACAAAATTACCGCCCGTGAAGGTCTTCAGGTACCGCGCGACCGACCAGCAAGCGCCCCAAACAAGGATGCCAAAATGCCTTATCAGCCCCAAACCCCAGATTCCAATCAGCAGTTTTGCCCCTCCCGGCCCACAAGGCGCCATGCAGGGGGCTCCGCAGGTTGACGACAACTTCTGCAGCAGCCAGGTTCCGGTGGGCTACCCCAACCGAAACCGGCAAGCCACAAGCACCGCGGTCCAACTAACGACTTGCAAACGCGGGGCGGCTGACTGGCTTATCGTTCTAGAAACACCTCATGCCTCTGCCCCTTGTCCCCTGCCATGCTGACTTGGGGTGGCTTGCCGTTGACTGAAACTAGTTATCGTAAGCTAGCGAAACCACCGTCATGCGAGTCGCGGAGTCGTGGCCTCGAAGCAGGACCTTCTGCGTGCGGGTGGGGATTGAGCAATGAGTACGACTACCATGGCGCAAGCCATGCAATTGGCAGACAATTTGATGTGCAGTAATACGACACCCCTTTCAGCAAGACGGCTTCCGGTCTTTTTCCAAACCGTTGCTTCCAGCGAGCAGCCCGTCTCTTGCCTGCGTCTGTCGTTTCAGGACCGGTCAAGAGGCACAAAGGCTCGTGGTGAGGCCTGCCAACTCGGGACAGCGAGTCGCCAACATGGACGACATGGAGCCGGAAAAGCCAAAGGCCATGAAAAATGGCATCACATACACCCGCGACTTTGAGATTGTTGAGATGAGCGAGCTCTCCGCCGACAAATCGCGAGGCCCGTTTCAAACCACGACGACATACTCCGTCTCGGCGGGACCCCGTCCATCCAAGGGTTCACGCAACAAGTCACTCGGCCGCCGCTTCGCCGACAGCTTCAAACGGGCTCCCGGGCTGCCGATCAAAGGACATCATGGCTATCAGATCAACGAGGGTATGCCGGGCCCCGTGCAGGTAGACGATGAAGCCGACGATCGCTTCTACGACCTGCGCGCTGCCAACGCGAGGACGGCCAACTCGGGCCTCGCGCGCGACTTGAAAGGACGGCATCTGCAGATGATTGCCATCGGCGGATCAATTGGTTCGTTTTCCGTTATCACTCACTGCTCACGAGAAGAAAGCGGCTGACAGCAGCTCAGGCACGGGTCTTTTCGTCACATCTGGAATGGCTCTGTACCAGGGTGGCCCTGCCTCGATGCTGCTGGCGTACATCGTAACCGGCACCTTTCAGTTCTGCACAATGCAAAGCTTAGGTGAGCTGGTGGTAGCCTTCCCTGTGGCCGGCTCGTTCTCCGCCTTTTCTACTCGCTTCCTGGACCCGTCATGGGGTTTTGCCATCGGCTGGAAGTAAGTAAACTCCCTGCACATCGCTACCAAAGCCTTCGCAGCTTCCGGTAAAGTCCAAGAGACTGACTGCTGCTTCGTCAAACTTAGTTATGCCTTGCAGTGGCTGTTTGCCCTACCCTTGGAGATTATCGCCGGCGCCCAGACGATCCAGTACTGGAACGCTGCACTTCCCAAGGCCATTTTCGTCACACTATTCCTCTTTACCATCATTGCGATAAATCTGTTCGGCATCAAGGGATATGGTGAAGCCGAGTTTCTCTTTTCCACCGTCAAGGTCACGGCCATTGTCGGCTTCATGTAAGCACTTATCATCGACTCCGATGAAGACTTGACTAACCGCAACCTGACGCTCAGTCTGCTCGGCGTCGTCATCAATATTGGCGGCACACCTCACGACGGATACATCGGTGGCAAATACTGGGTGAATCCGGGTGCGACACACAACGGCTTTAAGGGCTTCTGCAGCGTGCTCACGACGTCGTCGTTTGCCTTTAGCGGCACCGAACTTGTCGGACTTGCTGCTGCGGAAACAACCAATCCTCGAAAGTCGATCCCCAGCGCTATCAAGCAGGTCTTCTGGCGTATTGCTGTTTTCTATATCGTTACCTTGCTCCTTGTCGGCCTGCTCGTTCCATATAACGAGCCACGCCTCCTGACCGGACAGAGCTCTGTCGACGCCTCGGCCAGCCCGTTCGTCATTGCCGTCGAGAGTGCTGGCTCCACAATACTGCCCAGCGTCATGAATGCCGTCATCCTCATTTCCGTGCTGAGCGTGGGTAACTCTGCCGTATTCGGATCCTCTCGAACCCTCGCCTCCCTGGCCGAGCAGTCGCACGCACCCAAGATCTTTTCCTATGTCGACCGCAAGGGACGACCGCTGGCGGCCATCGTCTTGGCATTGACTCTAGGATTGCTTGCATACCTTGCCGACGTTCAGCAACACGACCAGATCTTCAACTGGATGCTTGCGATTTGCGGACTGTCTAGCTTGTTCACCTGGGGCAGCATTTGCTTGTGTCATATCCGTTTCCGACGGGCGTGGGCAGCTGCAGGTCACACGGTCGGAGAACTACCTTTTGCATCACAAGCTGGTATTATCGGCTCATACGTTGGTTTGGCCGGCAACACCGTCGTTCTTGCTTCTCAAGTCTGGTTGGGCATATCACCGCTCAGAGTCGGCGATCAGCCGTTGACGCCCTCTGAAAACGTAAAGGCGTTCTTTTTAAGCGTCATGGCTGTACCCACAGTCCTCCTCTTTTACTTCGGACATAAGTTGTGGTTCAGAACCAGGATTCTTAGCGCGCGGTCGATGGACATTGATACTGGTCGGAGCTTTTCCAGGGTTCAGTCTCATTCAACAGAGGAAGAGGATAGACGCCGAGCATGGCCAGCGTGGAAGAAGGTATACCGGTCAATCTGTTGACACGTCATATCGAGCGGTTTGAAGCATGAACTTGTACTTTTATGAGCCTTCCAGCTCGGCACTGATGATGAATGCAGATGCTTCGAGTACGTAAGAAGTTTTTTATAACATAGCACCATTAAATTAATGAAACAGCTGAAATATCTATATATGTCGAACCAGTCACAAGAATTGCAGATATACAGCCTGCTTGCTTTGAACACAAACCTTGTACTGCATGGATGCCGCTATCGCTTCGCGAATATGAGAAACAACTGCCGATCGGCTCCATAGGGCTCTAGCGTGTCTGACTGCATGGTGAGGATCCATGCTACGATTGCCAAACTTGGTGAAAATATATTGATGGCGAGGCGGGCGGCTTGAAATGAGAGCTAATGTATCACTTTGAGCCACTGGCCCACATCGGAAGCGATGATACCTCAACTCGGTTTCAATCATGACCAGCCGTCGTCTGTATCAAAGCATAGGCCCTTCCATATAAACTATCGACGGGCTTGTATTGTCCTACCATATATCGTGAACCGCGTCGCCGTACGCGCAAATCAGTCTTTTTTCAAGCGTCTTACATGCCTCTCAGTTCAAATGGTCTCCGTTGACAGTGATCCCTACCTCATTCACCGGTGCCACCGGTCTCCCCGTCCGGAAGACAGCCCGTATGTTCTCGAGGCACTCCCGTTCCCCCCTCCGCAGAGCCTCATCCGTCTCAGCACCCACATGCGGTGTACAGACTACTCGGTCGCTCGTCCGAAAGTACTCGTGGATATGAGGTTCGCTGGTGAAGACGTCCAGGCCAGCGCGTGCAACCCGCCCGCTCTCGAGCGCTGCGATGAGCGCCTCTTCGTCGACAACAGCGCCACGAGCAGTATTGATGAGGAACGTTCCAGGCTTCATGGCCGCAAACTCGGCGGTAGAGATGAGGTTGGTGGTCTGTTCGTTGAGTGGGCAGTGGATGGAGACGACGTCTGCTGATGACAAGAGGTCGTGCAGAGATGATGTGTACTTGGAGTTGCACGCGGCCTCGTCGTCGATGCTCAGCCGGCGCCGGCTATAGTACCTGACACGCATGTTGAAGGCCTTCGCTTTGCGCGCGAGATGCTTCCCTATGGTGCCCATGCCCACGATGCCCAGCACCATGCCGCTCGGGTCCCGCCCCGGCACGATGCCGCTCTTCCATGCGCCAGACCTGGCCGCCCGCTCGGCACGGAAGGCGTCGCGCACGACGGCGAGCGTTAAGAACATGGCCATGTCGGCCGTAGCCTCGGCAACGGCGTCGAGCGTGTTGCAGAACCAGATGCCGGCGCGGGTCATCCAGGCGACATCGAACTCATTGTATCCGGCCGACGCGGAGGCAATGACTCTACAGCCCGGCAACAGCGGGTGCAGGAGAGCCTCGTCAAAGGGCTCAAACGCACTCGTGCCGACGCCGATGATGAGGGCGTCGATGGGGCCGTGTTGCTGCACCATAGCGGGGAGCTTCTGCAACGCTTCCTCGCGGTTTTCGGCATCGAGGAACTGAGACACTGTGAGTATTCGCGCTGTCTCGGGAGATTGGCTCGGCAACAAACTGCAAAGTCAAAGTCCTTTTCGTACTCTGCCACGAAGTCGTTGACTCTGTACTTTCTGGACCCCATGGCCACGACCCTTGGCCGCCCGGGAAGCTGGCTCGACAACATGATGAGCAGTCAATCACCTGTATATGCCTTGAGCGGAAGATACAGAGTCGTTCCCCGCATGAAGCAAGAAGGCAGACATTGTCCAAAGGAGAAACACCCAAGCCGGAATATCTTGTACTGATGGTAGTCGGCAGCGTCGGCCGATTCCTCCCACCGCCACTTGGCGATACGATGAATCACGATGGCATCGCGGATTCTGTGGGGTAATTATGGCGCCTTGCTTCGGTCGTCGAATGTGCGCGCGAGCCGTTACGCAACGCATTCGCAGCGCTAAGCAGCCTTCTCCTAGTTACTCCGCTCTCCAGCGGGCTTCACTCGGATACGGCCCCATGCTGCTTGGTCAGTGCAAAGTCCATCGAACGACAGAAATAGAAGCCGCTGGCTGCAGCTATGGATGATGCCGGTGCGGGGGATAAGGGCAAAGTTCAAGTATTAATAATGGCTCCCCGCATCAACTTGCACAGGTGGTGTAAGTGGCTGCACTTCGCCTCCATTGCCGTTGTGGAGGCGAAACGGTCATTAGGGCACGACGCTGGACTACTCGATGTAACACAATTTGAAGCGCAGAAAAGTCGACAGTGTCGTAAAGCCTTGCTCAAGCTTTGCGACGGCTCGTTGTTTTGTCTTCCATCTGTCTTCAAACCGTCTTCAAACCTGAACACCTACCTACCTTACAGGTATGTATCCGCCCACTGGTCGGGTCGTCACGCGACCGCCAAAGCCGTTGCGGATTTAGAAATGCACCAATATGGCAGTTATTCTGAGAGGCGGACCCGCCAGCCTGTCAGGAGAACCGCCCGTCCCACACCCGGCCCCATCCGAAGGGGAACCACCGCCCGTGCACCCGGTCCCAGCCGCGAAGACCCGGCCGTCCGCACGGGGCAGGCTCCGTGCACCTCACGGACCATCCCCATCACGGACCATCCCCATCACGCACGACTGTCCCTCAAGCTCAAGAGGAGCATTGTAGACAGCCGAAGCTCAACGCAAATCGGGCATGCATCTTCCTTGCCACTGTCATGGAACTACGCCCTTGTCAGAGCTTATCACGGCATATATGCAGGGCGTGTTTCTGCCGTGGTGAATCGCGATAAGTGCATGTGGCACGCGAACGCCGTGGGGTGGTGGAGCGTCAGCCATCGATCGGACCATCCGAACAGGTCCATCACGGCGCCCGTGCGAAACGGGTGAAACCGAGATCGGCCGTGCATCTCGGTAGTGGCTGTACCTGTAAGCACGCACCGTCTTATATGAACGTGCTCACCACCCGGTTTTCCTCGCGACCTGATGTAGTTTCCTTTCATGTTATATTGCCTGGAATGGTCAGCCCTGCTGAAACTGGTTTACACGAGCTCCTTAAGCATCAAAATACAACATCAAGATACGCCGCATAATCCATCGACAACATGGCCCCAACCGCCACCTCATCACCACACGAGCCTCGGGCCCAATGGGCCGACCCAAACTCCCTTCGAACATCATTTACACTTTCCATGTCCGCCATGTACAAGTCCGAAGTCCCCCTCTACGGCGCCCTCCAACGCATCGTCTCTGCCGTTAACGCCTCCACGCTCTCCGCTTCTCTCGACCCGCTCATCCTGAACATGCGCCATGGCTCCTCGCGACTAAACATTGAGCGTCATGGCGCCATCCGGCTGGGCACACCCTACGAGCTGCGCACGATCAGAAGGCTATTCGCCGTCATCGGCTTGCATCCCGTGGGGTACTACGACCTATCTGCGGCGGGCCTACCCATGCACGCAACTTGCTTCCGCCCCGTGGATGCTGAGGCTCTGGCCAAGAACCCTTTCCGAGTCTTCACGTCCGTGCTACGTCCGGAACTGGTAAGCGACGCTGAAGCGAGAGATCTGGCCTTGGAGCTGCTCTCGAAACGGAGCATCTTCAGTGACGAGTTGCTTCGTCTGCTTGATCTTGCTGATGCTCAGAATGGACGTCTCACGGAAGCCCAGAGTGAGAAATTCATTCCCGCGGCCATGGCCACCTTCCGTTGGACCGGCATCTCCTCCGCCTCGGCCGCAGAGTATCAACGCCTCGCTGCTTCACACCCCATCCTTGCCGATGTTGCGTGCTTCGGCAGTGCGCACATCAATCACCTGACGCCCCGCACGCTAGCCATCGCCGATGCGCAAGTGGCAATGGCATCCGCAGGACTGCGCGTGAAAGACCGCATCGAGGGCCCTCCATCGCGTGCCTGTCCCATCCTACTTCGGCAGACAAGTTTTCTCGCCGTGGAGGAAAGAATACGTTTTCCCGGTGAGGAAGCGGGCACGCACCGCGCAAGGTTCGGCGAGATTGAGGAGCGCGGTGCGGCGGTGACTGCAGCAGGGCGGAGACTCTATGATGAATTGCTGGGGCTTGCCATGGTGGCTGCGCATAGGATATCCGGAGGTTCTGATCCCGAAGCGCTCGACACGCAGCTCGCAAGAGCGTTCGAGAAATATCCCGATGACTGGAGCGAGTTGCGGAAACGCCAGCTGGTGTACTTTTCTTACCAGCCAAATCGCCGGGGCACAATACCGACGCTACAGAGAAGGCCATACACACTAGACGAGCTGCTAGATGGTCAATTGATCGAGGCAAGCCCGATTACGTACGAAGACTTCCTCCCGCTATCCGCCGCTGGCATTTTTCAGTCCAATCTAGGCGCTTCGCCGGCCATTGAGGGAACTCGGGCGACTCCTGACATCGAGGGGATGAAGCAGGCTTTGGGCGCAGTACCAAATGACCCAGATGAGCTATATCATGCTATCGAGATGGCGAGCATCGAACAATGTGCGGAGACGCTGGGCATCGAAATCCGGAACCGCGGTCAGCAGGGTGTTTAGCGCTATATCTGGCGAAGATGAGAGCTGTTGTGGACAAGGCTGTTCTTAACAATGTCTCAGACACGATATTTACTCTTGATTGCGACTGCTAACAAGCTCCGAAGCACCAAATCTATGTGGGTATCATTATGAATGCAACCCCGTCCGCCGGGGGAGTACGTGCATGGCAGCCGTAGCCGTCATGCATTGCGGGACAGCTAGTCATCTTCTAGTCCGTACTCGGCATCCATGTCAGGGTTATCGTCATCATACCCTCCCTCATACTCGCCGCCACCGCCGCCTCCACCGAACTCCTCACCCTCGCCATAATCACCCGGCTCTTCGTACTCTTCCTCGTCTGCTGCCTCGTCCTCTCCGGCAACGCTCTCATCGGGCTCCTCGTCGGCATCCTCCGCGCCCAAGGTACTACCCGCCAGGCTGGTCTTGCGGCTCGTAGCTGCCGACCCCAAGCCACCAGCGTTGGGAATGTCAAAGATGCTGCGGATGGCATCGTAGTTGATCCTCTTGGACCACGCCCGATCCTTTGCCACGTTGACTGCTGCCTCAGCCGCAGAGCTGGCCGGGCTTGTCTGGCCCTCTCCCATGCGCGCCCGCTTCCTCCGACGCCGCGTCTGCTTCGGGCGCTCCGCCTCCATCTTGCGCCGGAACACCTTTTCCTGGTGTTGTCGGAGCCAGTCCTTGTTCTGATTGACCCAGATCAGCTCCTTGATGCGAGCCTCGTCCGGCGACAGCAGGCAGTTGAGCACCTCTGGGTCGTCGGCAAACTCGTCTTCAGTAATGTCCTCGGCCATCGACACTTCTTTCATTGGCCGCTGCTTGAGCGCCCAGTTGGTGTGTATTCGGGCTCGCTGTTCCGCATTGGAATAGGCCAGGGCGTGCTGATAGGTGAGAGGGTCGTTGAATATTTCCTCAATTTGGCCCTCGAGTTCCTGCTCATCCTCCTCCCACTCCTCGTTGATGGGAAGCTGGGGCTTGGAGGCACCGCGTCGACGCTTCCCGGAAGCACCCTCTGACGATTCCGCGCCCTCTTCGTCTAGTGCATCCCCAAACTCGTCTGCAAGCTTCTCGAGACCTTCGTCGTCTTCGTCTACTTTGGTTGGGGGGGCTTCGGGGTTATCTTGGGGGATCTCGGACGGAAGAGGCGGGATGATGAAGCCATCAGCGTCGCGACGAAATTTGATGGCCGGAGCCTTGGAGAGGTCGGCGCCGGCGTCAGTCATCCTCCGTTGGCGCTTTGTCATTTCGGGCTCAACCTCAACCGTCTCGTCTTCCCCCCCTTCGCCTTCGCCCTGGCCAGCATCGCTCCGCTTTCGCTTCCGCGACTTGTCCTCGATCATCTTCTGGTATTCATCCGACTTGCGGTAGAACGAGGGGGGGTCGTGAGAACTCTCCAGGAAGTCCTGCTTCAGGAAATCCTCGACAGACATCTTGCTCGACTCGGTGTAGTTGAACTCCTGCAATCGATTTTGGATGGTGTGGTTGGTGACTTTGACAATGTAGACGACCTCGCGCACGGTCCGTCGGAAGTTGTGCATGCGAGCTGCCATGAGCAAGCATGCGCCGCAGATGCCAGACGGGCGTCGTCCCATGACCATCCAGTCGCGACTCATGCGCTTGACAAGTCTGACAGCGTCCTCGGCAACTTTGGCGGTCTCCTGGTGGAATTCCATCTTTGTCGCAAATCGCCAGATCAGATCCTCCGGGTACACGGGGATCAAACCATCATTGCCAATGGGCACCACCTCGTTGAGCTTCTTAAAAATGCGGCCCAGCTTGAACACGTTGAGCTGAACCAGGTCGGCCAGGTCAATGAGCATAACCTTGCAGGGCGGTTCGGCTCGGCAAGCGGCGTAGAGGCAGACGGCGGCGACGCTGGCAAGGGTGCGTCCCTGGATGAAGTTTGCGCCGGAAGCAAGCTTGAACACCTGCGTGCCAGCGGTGACGAGACTGTCGCTGACGTTGAGCTGCTGAGCATAACCCTGCATGAGGCCGCGGGCTTCTCGAATGCTCTTCTCCCTATCCTCGGAGCCGCCAACTCTCCTGAAGGCCGGGCCCATGCTACGGACGCCGCCCTGGTCGGCGCCAACGAAGGAACCCTGGACCATGGCAGCACCCGAGGACGTCTCGCCGAACTGAACCTCGGCGACGATATTGCTGTCGTCAGCGACACGACCGCAGGTCTGGCAAGTGCCGTCAACGACATTCGGCTTAGGACAAGCCTTGTTGGGGCATTGCTGGCGGGCCGGGGTGGCGACGGAGCCGAGACGGTTGGCCGAGGCGGAGGATGCTTGAGACTGCTGCACCGCAGCTTGACGACGCTCCTCGCGCTCACGGATGGCGCGGATGGGATTGGGTCTGGCGAAGCGCGGCTTGGGGCCTGCACCAGGCGTGGCCTTCTTGGCCGAAGTCAGGAAGGACGACATGCTGCGAGCCGTATTTGGATAAAGAACAAGAGGTGATCAGCAAACGGCAGTGAAGACGATGATAGACGCGACAATGAGAATAGGCGAGGGCGGCGTAATGAATGCGAGCAGTCGGCGAATGGAGTGCTCAGGCGCCGTTGCCAACAAGCATCCCTCCTCTGCGCCCTCTGAGCCTCCCCAGCGAGATCCCGATATTAACCCGGTCGGAATGGGCTGCCAGGATGAGGAGAAGTCGTGAGAGCTGCGCGAAGCATCTGCTGACAAGAACGACGCTGGTTGACGCGACGCTGGGCGTGGTGGAGCGGGTGTGGTGCGTCGAAATGGCGAGCGAAAATTGTCAGTGCGGGATGCGAAGTTGTGGCTTTGGCCGAGTGGGGAAGCAGCAAACTTTGCAGTGGCGGACTCTGCCTGGTGGCGCTGACTCACCCGCCGAGCGCTGAAAGCAGCTGTGGTTCGAATCTTCGAAGTGGCACCAATTTTTTTTCCCGCAAATTGAGGCCCGGTCCTGTTGTTTGTTATGCCTGGTGATCGTATCCCAAATACCTCGAGGTTTAAAATCTTGAGAAGTCATTGCACCTGCGCTGCGAGGATGGAGAAGCTGGTGCCAGCGGCTCTCAACAGCTTGGTCGCCGCCGAGAGGATTACCCGTGGATTTTCCGAGAGTGCGACACCGACAGCCTACCTAGGTACGAAGTACCCTGTAACGTTAGACCATCACGTAGGGGATCGAAACTGTGGCTTGCGAGTAAGCGCTTACGCTCAGGCAACCGCGTGCATATGAGCTGGAGGCAATTTCCCAAAATCGGAGGTGCGGGCATGAACTTCTTTACGAGTACGGAGTAGACGTGGCCACTTGATGAGCAGTTCTGTCCGTCCTTCATCACGTCGTTGCTGCTCTCTCTGATCCAGCTCAGCTCTCGGCGTCACCCAAGTTCAACATGCCGAGCCTCTGGGTCCAGGCTCTGGCCGCCGTCGGCGGCGCAACCATCCTTTATGCTGCCTACGTTGTTCTTGACTTCCTCGCCCTCCACTTTATCAAGCCATCGCGGCCCTTGAGCTCATACAAACGCAAGGGGACAGAACCGACGTATGCCCTCATCACCGGCGCCAGCGCCGGCATCGGCTTCGGTGTCGCCCAAGAGCTCGTCAAGCAAGGCTTCGGGGTCATTCTTCTAGGTCACCTAGCCGATGAGCTCGCCGAAGCAAAACAATCTCTCGAGAGGGCCACGCCCGGTGCCGCCGTTCGCACCCTCGTCATGAACGCGCAAACAGCCACGCCGGGCGAGATTGCAGACGCTGTCAAGTCGCTTGATGATCTGCACATTTCCATTCTCATGAACAATGTCGGCGGCTGCCCAATTGAGCTGCCGCCCATGCGCGAGTTGGCCACATATTCCTCTGCCGACGTTGATGCTGTCATCGACATGAATGCCCGCTTCATGGCCCGCCTGACTGTCCTGATGCTGCCCGTCCTGAGCCGCAATCCCGCGAACCCCGGCGAGCGCTCCCTCATCATCAACACGAGCTCGGGTGCGCTGTGCGGCTTGCCATGGCTAACAATGTACGGCGCCACAAAGGCTTTCAACCTGGCCTTCAGCAGTGGTCTTGCACGAGAGCTTGAGGCAACCTCTGCGTCGAGTCACGTCGACTGCTTGGCCATTGTCCCCGGTGACGTGTTGTCTCAAGGAAACTGCAAGGGTGTGCCCAAAGGCTCGCCAACTTGGGACTACTTCGGGCGGTGCCTTGTGCAGACGGTTGACGGCGCCGTCAAGCGCAAGATCAGGGGCGTGAGCCCGTACTGGTTGCATGACATTCAGATCAGAGTTCTCTCTTGGCTGGATGAGACTACGAGGACAAAAGGCATTACCAAGGTCGTTGCACTGAAAAAGAAGATCTGGGACGATTATTGTGAAAAGGTTCAGTAATTGCTATCGACCACTTGCTTGGACGAGAGCGACGTCATCGCTGTATCCCTCAGGTCAAAAGGTACCGAAATAGTGGCCAAGACACATTCAATTGAATATTTGGTGAGACGTATTCCGCCCCTCTAAATACATCTCCGTGGTCGCGAGCTGCTTGGGCTCCTAGCAACCTGAACCCTACACTCGGGTGCCACGAAAGAGGGTTTCGTTCTGCAGTTCAGCGGCATTGCGGTAGGGACAGAGCAGGTGTTCCTAGTCTTCATGAATTGCGTAGGCCGCAAAGGTTTTTCAGTTGCACCAAGAGAGTGTATGGTCCTCTGGGTGGGATAGGAATTTAGTCCACTGCATTCGTTCCAGATATCATGCATCAACACAATTGCTTTACTGCGAAACCTCATTCGATCTCCCCCCCTTCCCTAGATACGTGAGCCAGTCCTTCACGAAAGTCGTCAACGCCTCTCCCACCGCCGAGTCTACCGCGCCGTCTTGCCAGCAGAAATCCACGCTCAACATCCCGCCCTTGACTGCTATTGGGCACACAACAATGGCTGGTCCTGTCTCGTCGGCACTTATCGAAAACGACGCGCTCTCAATGCTCCATGCGCGATTGATCTCACCAGTCTCCTTGATGTGTGGCGATCCGTCGAGCACGCCGAGGTTCGTGACGGACCAGGACTCATGTCGCGGCTTCTTGGCCTGGCCTCTGTTGTGCTCGCGCCAGTCAGGGATGAAGCCCATTACGCCGACGACGTTGTTCTTGACGCCAAGACTGACACTCTTGCTGATCTCATTCCGAGTCGTCGACGCTGCTGACCAAATCACGTCAGCGAGTTTCCTCCGGCCGTCGCTTTCGGAAGCGGCTTTTTGGACTTGGTCCCGGACATGGGTCACCAGGTCTGTGCCATACTCGTGAGCCATAACCGAGACGATGTTGGCTATTGTCTCATTGGGTTTGAGTTCCGGGTAGCCAGGCGGCGACGCTGGTGTGTACGGGCGCATGTTCATAGCCGTTCGCCCGGTAAAGGCGGCGGCTTCCTGGGGCTGCAACTGCGAAGCCATTGAGACGAGAATTATGCCGTGGAGCAGACCCGTGAGCGTTGTGTTATGCTCCCGACACGCAACAAGCAACACCTGCAGCGTGCTGTTATCGATGGTGATGCGACGAAGCTCAGTCTTGAACGGCCCTGCCCGGATCGGCGCCCACGTGGCATGCAAGTCGCTCGCTTTGGCGGGCTTCAGCACCTCCTTCCACAGGGTCGAGACAATGAAGCCCAACGACATGGGATACTTCACCATCTTCTCCTGTGGCGGCGGGAAGTTCTGCGCCGAGCCGGAAACTTTCAGCACGCGGTCCTTCAGGATTTCTTCGTCCGCACCACTCCAGGGAGAATTGAGATGACGCAGCAGGGTTTCGTGGAAGATCTTGCCACTCATTCCATCTCCGATGGTGTGATTCCAGACAAACATGGCCTCGAGCGTCTGTTCTTCCCCATGCCGCAACAGGGCGAGCCTCCAAGACGGACGCGTCTCCACATCAGGGTATTTGGCCTCGATCAGTCGCTTCAGGATAGCCGCCGACTCCGTCTCATAGTTTTGAGTGGCGGGAATGACGTGCCACTCCACATGCTGGTTGAGATCTATGGTTTCCAGCTCGATGTAGGAGGGCTTCCTCGAGGCTTCTCGGAAAATGCCGACTTGAAGCATTGGATGCTGGAGAATCGTGCGCGCAAGGGCAAGGTCGAGTGTTTGCCGCAATTCGTCATCGTGGGCAACGTCTGCGAGATGCTCGGGGACGACGTACTTGCAGGAGACGCCGGTGCCGTTGTATTGGTCCAGGACCTGCAGGGCTGCATGAAAAAGCTCGCTTTCAACATGTCAGGGCAGCTGCCAGAAAAATTAGTCAGGGTGTTTGTACTCACAGATATCCGAGCTTGCGGATAAATTTTGGATGTTGACGACGGGTCGCCGCCCGTTGAGAAGATTTTGTAACCGCCATTGTCACGCGTTATGTCGCGCTTTGAATAGTTTAGTCCCTTAAGAGAGATATTGCTGTTTTGGATCGTCTTTACAAAGTTTGATCGATTCCCCGGCTGGATGACCTACTCTCAGAGGAGATGAATGGTAGCCGAGGGCGTGCGGACCGTGGGGTGATGGGGACAAGACTGGTGGTATATGGTCAAAATGAAGCAGATTTACAAGTGTTCCATTACAAGTATTATGCTGACAAGGTAATCCTCGCTCTCGTAAGCTCAAAAATTATGTCTCCGGCTTGTCTACCCACCATCTGCGAGTCTCGTGGTTGAGCGCGCTAGCGACCACGAACCACGTTCTCAAGAGGGTCCTCGGACATTAGCCTGCTGGGATTCACCTTTCTGGGTCCGACACGGCCCCACTCCGGAAGTAACGGACTAGCTTGCCGATAGGGCTGCATGACGGTGAAAGCGTGGCAACACGGATACCTTTTATGCGTTCCTGGTCTTTCGGTGGAGCCAAGAGTGAGGGCATTGTACTCGTACGAGTAGAGCGAGTTCACCTGAGTTTGACCCCGTTGGATAAATAAGGTACTCGCAGATGAACGCTTCTTCTCCTACAAGTCTGAACTATTACCGCTAAATATAAAGCTAAAGAAGCTGTCAAGTCCTCATATTTTATGTTACAGCATACTCGTCTCGTAATCCTTCTTAGACACTGCATAACCTTAGGGCTCGCACTTTGGATGGCAGTCATGCCGTGGGAGAAGCGAATTCTTGCGTTCGACTAACAACCGACGATAAAGCAATAATAGCACATAATACAAGGTCGCATCAAAACAGGACAGGCTAGATTGAAATGGGCAAGTCTAGTCGTACGGGTTAAAAATTGATCTAGCCTAGATCCGATCACTCTCTTTTTGCATCATTCGCAGCTACCTCGCACAATCTCCCCACTCACACACCGTCCCACCCAATCCCACACAACTCGATGCCATTCCAACAAGTTCTCCGGCCCCTCAATGATATGCCCTTCGTCTGCAAATGTCAGGAACCGACTCGGCACGTTCATGGCCTGCAGAGTATTGAAAGCTGCTAGTCCCTCGGTGATGGGACATCTGTAGTCTTTTTCGCTGTGGATGATGAGAGTCGGTGGGGCATTTTTCCAGTTTCGCAGCAGCTCCGGCCGCGCGGGATTCCATCTCTCCATGTTCTCAGGCTTCTCCCACGGGTACCGCGAGCTGCCCCAATTGCCGACGTCGGTGAGACTATCTTTTTGAAGCCCAAATGAGGGGGTGCTAAAGATGCCGTCATGACAAACGGCACAGCAAAACTTGTGAAATAAGCAAGTCAACGACATCTGCAAGACATGAGTAGGAGTTGTCCCACATACCTTTTTGATTATTTCGTGACCCATGAACCAATTTACCATGTAGCCGGCGTAACTGCCCCCCATGAGCACAGCTTTGCGTTTGTCGAGAAAGTCAAGCTGTTCAAGGTAGCCGACGAGATTTTGTAGGTCTTGGAACGGTTTGCCTCCCCATTCGTTGAGGACCCCTGAGCCGATCAGCTTGAGTTACAGCCTCGAAGTTGTCCTTGAAGGAGCTTACTCCGAGAAAAGTTTACACCATAACTAGTACTGCCAGATATATTGGGCAAGATGACGACGTAGCCCTGTTCCGCCCACGCGGAAAAGTTGGCCCGTGGCAAAATCAGTACTCTTAGTCAAAAGGAGGCTTGTGTCTAGCACTCACAGAAACACTCCAAGAGTCGGTCCACGCCATAACAGGACCGCCGTGTGGCCTCACTACCCAGGGATACTTTCTTTTGGCATCAAAGCTGCTCGGCTTGATCATGAAGGAATGCACGCACACGCCATCCGCACCTTCGAACCAAAATTCAGAGACCATGTCTGCTGAAAGCCCGAATTTACTCCCATGCTTGGTCGCGGACGACACGCTCAGGATGTCCGACGCGGAAACACGCGCAATCTGCCAGAGACTGCTGTCAATGAAGCTAGAGCTCGTCACCAGAAGCTTGTCGTAGTCGCCTTGCATCAAGGGGTAGAAGGCACTAACGACGCCTCCCTGGAAAAATGTTTCTGTTCGACCCGTGAGAAGATTTACGTGATCGAGCACCGACCGGCCACACTTCTCCCTGTGCACAATGAGCGAATCGCAAGCACCAGCAAATTCAAATGCGCTGACTGGTTCGTGGGTCGGATCCATGACATAGATCGTCGTGCTCAAGACGCCGATGGCATTGTCTGAGCTGACAGGTGTCAGACACAGCTGGGAGTTGTAGCTATCTCTCGTTTCGATGTGGAGAAAGGCGATAGTTAAGCCGTTTGGTGCAAATCTAATATTTCTGGCTAGGCTTGGGCCTGTAACAGGAGGGCTAGACATGCGTACTGGTCCCCGGGTTGGCGGCGAGTTGAAGGACTCGATTGGTACGAAAAGCTGAACTGAGACCGCGGATTCGTGTGGTTGTCGTCTAGACACATCTCTGGCAATCAATGCAACACCTCGGTGGCAGACGTCAAAGTGATCTCCCGGGTTATCGCCCCCGTACATACCGTACGGCGCTTCAACAGAAGGATCATCCAATAGTTTCAGCAGCTCGCTAGACATCCTCCATTTTCCTGCCTGACGCTCAAGCACATTGTACCAAAGCGTGAACCTTTGAGGGCGGTACAGCTCGTTCCACTAATGAGAAATGAGAAGGTTGTGAGCTTGTATACTGAGTAATCTAGGCAGCTGGATGATGGCTCTTACCATACGAACATCTGGCGTGTCAAAAACCCGCGCAGAAGACCTGTTTTCCACGATAGTTTCGTTGTATAGCAGTCCGTTTTCAATCAAGCCAGTCACGAAGAAGGCAACAGTTCCGTCCTCTAGAGCCTTTAGTTTCAGATCGGCCACCGGGGCATCAAATTCTGCTGCGACATAGTGCTTCTTAGCTACGTCGCTTCCACTCGCCACAATGGCCTGAGTACGGCCCTTGTCGACGGACTTTAAGTAAAGAATCTCGTCGGCAGTTCCAGGGATCCAATTAGCGTCGTGAATTTCCGCTTCATCCGAGACCGTAGCCGTGCTGCCGCTGGCAATATCCATCACTCGCAACAAATTGAAGGTCTTGTCACCAAATACGTGCGTCGACACAGAATACAACGCAAGCTGCCCGTCACAATTGGGCACCGCTGAGCCGCGGCGGGGAGCGCTGATGAGGGCCTCGGCCGTCAGCTTTTGTGTGACGATCATGATGGATGCCGATTGTTGAGGATTTAGTATGGTTGTTTTCGCCAGAAAGGTTCCGTTCGCAGCTTCAGCAAGTCATGGCATGAGGCTGCATTTGACGCTCGGGTGCTGACGACGACGACCCCGCTCGCGGATGTCGTAGCCGCTTGATCCAACAGCCTGAAACAAGACATGTTGCTGCATTTGTCTGCGCGTGTGCAAATATAGGCATATGCAGAACAACCTGTCAAAATGGATGTTGGCTAGACGTGCAAATCTTCAGCGGCGCCATGCGCCTCACGAGCCCAGCCATCGCTTTCGCATCAAGATTGCTCTACACAGAGAAAAAGCTGCTTTAGACGTTTCAACCATGGATGTAAAACATGTGCTAACTATAAGCTGACCCTTCAGGAGTGTCAGCGACATGTGTTCTTACAGCATTCTTTGATGATTAAAAAAGTATGCGGAGTAGCAAATCTCAAAATGGCGAATACAACTGTCGTAGTGCAGGTCCGGCATGCTGTACCAACTCGCCAGGGTAACTAGTACTAAAAGTAGCAGTCGTTCGTACCGCTTTCTTGATTGTTTTCTGAGCAAGGAGTCATATAGAAAGCAACCGTGCGGTAGGTTCATCCCTCGTGCAGAGCACACAAGCAAATAAGCGCCATGGACTTGTCAGCTGCGTTCCATTTATCTTGTACCTTAGGCAACAGGCATCATCAGGGAGGGGTATGAGCGTTGCAACAGGTGTGGGGTTGCGGCTCAGGAGTCAGGAAACCGCTGCCAACCACGTCGCCAATACCTCCTCACTTTCTGGACCCTCGTATCACGACCTCATATAGTCAAGCTTCTTTCCTGTTTTCACACTATTCACTGCTGTGTGCTCTTGTCTTTAAGTAGGTTGTCAATATTTAGCGTCATTTGATCAATTATTGACTCCAGGCTGTCGAGCTCTACCAAATACCTCTACACACGACGGAGTATCGATCATGGCCGAGTGCACCACAACTGATTGACACACCCACCTCTTGACAACCGACACTCCTGCCATGGCTGCACGATCAACTGCTGGGCCCAGGGCTCACGAGGAATACACTGTGGGATGGATCTGCGCCCTACCGAAAGAACAAGTCGCTGCGACGGCTATGCTGGATCATGTCCATCCGGAGCTCCCCAAATACTCAAACGACCCCAATACATATACGTTGGGATCCATTGGGGCGCACAATATTGCCATAGCTTGCCTTCCAAAAGGCAAGTACGGCACAAATTCAGCGGCGACTTTCGCGGCCCGAATGGTAGGCACCTTTCCGTCTATCAAATTCGGCCTCATGGTCGGCATTGGAGGCGGTGTTCCACCAAAAGTTCGGCTTGGCGACGTCGTGGTCAGCACACCGATCGAGTCGTACCCCGGGGTGGTTCAGTGGGACATGGGCAAGGCGGAAGCGAGCGGCAAGTTTAGAAGGACCGGTGCACTAAACAACCCGCCGGCGGCACTGCTGACAGCATTGTCAAAACTGGAAACGGATCATGAGATGAACGGATCTAGGATACCTGAGCTTCTGGAAGACATGGAAACCAATTGGCCGAGACTGGCACCAAAGTTCACCAGGTGTACTTCTCTCAAGGACCCTTTGCAATCACCACATGATTCATTCTGCACATGGAGATATGTGTTCTTGGTGCTCAGAGACACAATCCTGGCCTTGCTGGCTTACTTCTTGGGTTATGGGGTGCTACCCCGCACAGATGCACAATCGCCAACAGCCAGCACAACGAGCATTGGAACCCAGCGAAAATCCGGGGACGTACGAGTTCACTACGGCCTGATCGCTTCTGGTAACCAAGTCATAAAGGACGCCAAGGTCCGCGACGACCTCAACAACGCGTTCGGGGGGAACATCCTTTGCCTGGAGATGGAGGCGGCAGGATTAATGGACAATTTCCCATGCATCGTCATTCGAGGCATCTGCGACTATGCCGACGAATTCAAGAACAAAGACTGGCAAGAGTATGCAGCGGCTGTCGCCTCAGCGTTTGCCAAGGAATTTCTGTCAGTAGTGCCTGCGTATGAGGTTGAGGAAATGCATACAATCAAAAGTAAGAGCCTATCTATCAGCTGAATTATACGTCTTGTTTTTTAACTTGGCCTTCGCTGGTTCTGGCCGGTTGTTTGTTGGGTCACGACAAAAATGAGGAGCGATAGGTCTTGTCAGAAGGTGTCAGACTGGGCAAATTAACATTCATTCCCACTGATATTTCACATTGCTAATAGGCTATAGTTTTGCAAAGAATGGACAAAATGCTCGATGACGTCTCGAATGGGGTGAACAGACTCTGCTCTCGAAAAGTTGACGAAAGCAATCAAAACATCCTTGATTGGCTTACGCCGACTACTTACGCTCCTCTACACAGCGATATATTCAGGAGAAAACAGCCCGGGACTGGCGAATGGCTCCTTAACTCGGGAGAGTATCAGGAGTGGCGAAATACGAGTGGACTGACATTGTTTTGTCCAGGCATTCCAGGAGCGGGAAAGACAATGCTAGCATCAATGGTGATCGACGACATTATGACCCGGTTCCTTGACGACTCGACCATTGGTATTAGTTACATTTACTGTGACTTTCGTCGGAAAGAAGAACAGAAGCTAGACAATTTACTGGCCAGTCTGCTGAAGCAGTTATCTGAAGGCCAGTCATCTATGCCCGGGAGCGTCCGGGGTCTCTTTGACCAACATCAAGCCCGAAAGACTCGACCTCATCTGAACGAAATCTCAAGAGCGCTCCAGATAGTCGCTGGAATGCATTCTAGAGTTTTTGTCGTTGTTGACGCACTTGATGAATGTCAGGCTTCTGACGAATGCCGCAAAAACTTTATGTCGGAGCTTTTCAACCTGCAGACAACACAAAAAGTTAACATATTGGCTACTTCGAGACACATTACAGATATCGTCAACCAGTTCAAATCCTGCGTGTCATTGGAAATTCGTGCAACTATGCACGATATCGAAAGATACATAGACACCCGTATGGGGTGCTTGCCATTATTCGTCCAAAAAAATACACAGTTACAAGAAGACATCAAAAGAACAATCGCAGAAGCCTCTGACGGAATGTATGAAGCCATGGTTGGAAGCGATTTGTGCTTGGCTGACGATTCATAGGTTCCTTTTGGCAAAGTTGTATTTCGAGTCGCTTGATGACAAATCCACACCAAAACAAATTAAAATTGCATTGCGAGAGTTCCAGAAACAAGGCCAAGGATCTGGTGAGGGCCACAAAGCGCATGTTCTGAATCATGCTTATGACCAAGCTATGGAGCGAATCAACGGACAAAAGCCCGGCTTGAAAGAATGTGCCAACAAGGTTCTTTCGTGGCTCAGCTGCGCAAAGAGACCGCTCACCGTTTCAGAACTTCAGCACGCGCTTGCAGTGGAAGCCAACGACAAAGAACTCGACGAAGACAACTTGCCAGAAATCGAACATATGTGCTCAATTTGTGCTGGATTGGTCATAGTCGATGAAGAAAGCGACATTATTCGGCTTGTTCACTATACAACCCAGGAATATTTCGAGCGGACGCGGCAAGATTGGTTTCCAGATGCGGAGGCTAATATTACCAGAATATGCGTTACCTACCTTTCATTCAATATCTTTGAAACCGGACCTTGCTTATCGTATGATGGGCTCATAGAGCGACTAACGCTTCACAAGCTTTATGACTACACTGCACGTTACTGGGGATATCACGCCCGTATTTCGAAGATATCTGAAGATTCCGAAGT
Organism: Tolypocladium tropicale; assembly: GCA_024340005.1. Taxonomy (NCBI): domain Eukaryota; kingdom Fungi; phylum Ascomycota; class Sordariomycetes; order Hypocreales; family Ophiocordycipitaceae; genus Tolypocladium; species Tolypocladium tropicale. The sequence goes on along the minus strand of JALHBU010000053.1, from coordinate 487 downwards.
CATAAGCTTTCTATCGAATGAGGCCAAGGTAGAGGCGTCAAATCAAGTTATTGAAAACAGGGATGATCTAAGGATCAACTGGCCTGGTATTACTTCTCGGCAAGGTTGGAGACAAATTAATGGGCTGCACTTAGCGGCATACTTTGAACTCCCCACAGCGATATGTACCTTGTTGAAGAACCACCAAAAGCCTGATGTGCAAGATGCTGATGGTCGAACGCCGCTCGCATGGGCCGCTGCGATAGGTCACGAGAGCATTATCAAGCTGCTCCTCCAAGAGGGCGCTGAAGCCGATTTGCCAGATAAAACGGGTCAGACGCCGCTTTCGTGGGCCACTATATATGAACATAAGGGCGCCATCAAGCTTTTGCTAGAGAATGGCGCCGAGGTCAACTCGAAAGATTGCCACGGCCGCACACCGCTATCGTGGGCTACTGAGAGGGGACTTAAGGGCGTCATTCAGCTCTTGCTAGAGCATGGCGCCGAG